>CM060954.1:41320061-41395061 GCA_030765055.1 Mantis religiosa
TGAACAATATTATAAGCTAATATGTGCTACAACCAGGGTTAGGATTTTCAGTTGCGCACCATTTTTTTTCGTATGGTAAACTTAAGCTCTTCGGAAAGATACCACAGTGTGAATTTTTGTTTCTAGTTGCCAAAAGGCAGGAAATTCGGGTATTAATGCAATATTTGGTGCAGCTGTTAAAGCAAAAGCCATTTAATCATAATATAACAATAAACAGATCTTTTCAGTTGTTTGATTTTAACAAATATTTTATTGAGTTTAATTTTTTTTTTCTTGAGAAGGCGTTGTATATCGGCTCATTTCTACCAACATTGGTAGCAAAGATCGTTAGATATTCACTCGTACAAAGAAGGTTTAGGGTTCAAATCCCGCCAGGATCGTTCACCCCTTCTGAGACTTTTTCCAGGTTTTTCTCATTCCTCATAACTGGTAAATGACAGGGGTGGGAAGTACCCTAATCTGGAACGTTTCCTTCTCCGATAATCATTTCATTTTATGTGTTAACAGTGCTCACCGCCTTTGGGTTGTATGCAGTAAGAACAGGCCTTAAACACTACAAAAGAATAGGAAAAAAACGATTTCTGCTTATAAATGCATAAATGAAGAACTAATAAGATAACACGATAACATATAGGACTTGTTCAATGTCAATAAATAATTCATGCAAACGATATCGTTTATACAAATACAAGAAGTTTCTTGTCCACTAAATGACAAAAGTAGGTATGTAATAAGTTCACTGGATACTACTTAGGTTTGAGGATAGTCACGAACTCCAAAAATGGAGCAACGCAGATCCTATACGTGGATTTCTCACGACATATCTACAAACGATTGCATTTTGCATCACAGTGAACATACTCCGAGATCTGATCCTAGATATTAAAACTAAAAAATATTTTCCTATAATAGGGTATGAAACTACGTATATATGAAGACAAAAAATTCAGTATTTGTGTTCCAACTTCTAATCCTATGCTAACTGAAGCTTAGGTTACGTCATTGAGTTTGTATATGAAATAAAGGTAAATGTTTGGAACTCCATTATCCATTTAAAATTTTTTTAATGAGAATCTGCTTTGGATATATATTTATCGACCACTCCAGAGCTTTTACGGTTTGGAAAACTACCTCTAGTGCTATGTTTTTACTGCTATTCTTTACTATGTTTTTATTTTCTTAATATAGTTTCTCTCATTGCAAAATCTCTATAATGATTCATCTTATGCAATTGTTGCATTATTCTTTGTATATACGAAAACATATATTTATCTCTTTTTCCAAAAGGGTGAAAAACATCACATGAAACACTTCTTCGCAAAAATGTAGAAAGTATTTTTTAGAAAATACATTTCACAAACAACTCTGATTCAACTGTTGCATTTACTTAAAGAATCAAGCACTTGTCAGTGTATATCAGAACACAGATGTGCAAGAATTTTATTCTGAGTAAGAGATTTTACTTTAAAATACATGTAATAATAGGCGGCTGTCGCATTTAAATCAAGGAGCCGAGATCAAACTCGCGACCTTGGGCAGAGAAAGTCAGCGCTCAACCAACAATTCGATACGACTTGTGGTAGGACGTTAATTTAAAAGTCATAAAGAAAAAAAAAGAAGCAACGAACAAATGCCAGTCCGACACAGATACCATGTGGACCACAGAACACACGTGAACACTTACAGTTTAAATAATTGCCCAACAAAGTAGTAAATAATAGTAATACTAACAAAAGGCATACGTCTCTGAGCAACAATAAAGAGAAAATGTGAAGTTTCACCTCTGCAACCAACTTAAAGTACACGGTTATCTTTAGGGTGTTTCATTTTAGGTTATGTACTGCTTTGTTATTGTCTTCGAAAAAGCTTTCCACACAGGTTCTATCTCCACATACAATCACAAAGCTGTAAATTGACGCGTCTCTGGTTGCGCACATGTTTTCGATTTTCTATATATTTGACTGCACATGCAACTCATAAAATAGAGGAATAAACTTGAATGACGCAACTTACCAGGTGAACTGCGTGCACTACGAATAAAATACCGTAACTCCACACTGATTCAGTAAAAGCTAGAAACAGAAACCGGATTTACTACGAAGTTGACGGAATTTCTATATTTCTGTCCTTGCGTTTCCCACTGCACGTAAGCACACAGCACACGCGCAGTTTGGCCATAACACTACTGAGCGAACGATATGTCAGTTTCTTGCCTCCTGTCTGATTGGTTAGCTAATGCCTCCCCTCTCCTTCCTTACGGTAAATTCGCTCTATAGCTTGAGGGGGAGTTAGGGAGCGGACTTTCATTATATAATCAGCAATTCATTCAACCTTAAATGCATCCTTACGTTACGCATATGTTTGATATTAAATATATCAAAATCTGGTTTGTAGCAAGCATTCTAGTGCTCTGCTAATTCCTATTTCACAGCTACTATCTATACCATTGAAATTAATGTTCTATCCATCCCTTATAATTAAAATAAATAACTACATCATCGTAACATTCTATAAGCATGGGCGTAATAGGGCCACCCCCATAAAGATATGTTGCAAGTTTCACCATCAGGGGAAAAAAAACTGAGGGCGTGTAATGGAAGAATACGAACTTTATTAACGTAATATAAACAGGTTTATCATATTTTTTAAATGAGTACTGTACTTTTTAATTCAGTTTGTACATTTAATCAATGTGTTGTATAAAAGTGAGAGTTTAGCGTAATATAATATGGTTTATCCTCCAGCAATTTATGGGGTTTAACTTTCCAATAATATTTGTTTATAAATATTAAAAGCAGAAGCATTATTAACAGTGAAGTATTCTTCATATTTAAGTTTGAATTTATGAGTCACTATGTTTACACTCAGTCTTTACTTACTTGTTGTTGTATAATTGAAACGTTTTCAAGATCATTCGATCTCATCCTCAGCCATCATAAGGAACATGATGAAGAGGAAAGAAAAACTGAAGATAAGATAAAAAAATACCACTCTGACACCACTTAATAACACAAATTGGCAATATAGAAAATTCACCTACCATCCATGGGCTTTTAGAAAATTTGAACGAATCTTTAAAAGACTAAACTTAAAACTAGCACCACAAAACAAATTCAGTCTGAGGAACCTGCTAAATAAACCACTGAAAAATACAATCCCCAACAATTTGAAATCAGGAATTTATCAGATTAATTGTGAAACCTGTGAAAAAAGCTACATAGGAAAAACTAAGAGAAACTTGTTAACCAGGCAAAAAGAACACCAGAGGAACATTAAGTTGAAACAAACAGAAAAATCTGCAGTTTCACACCATTTTTGGACAGAAAACCACAACATTGGTCACAACATTAAACTGTTAAAATCTTTAAGTACACCCATAGAATTGGATATTTGGGAAAAAATATTCATAAACAAAAACCGTGATAAAGTTATAAATTTTGAAATCCCGGCATTAAATGAAGTATTAAAACTTAGTGCCCCTAACACCAGATGGCAGAGTGATCGGAGCTCCGTAGTAGTGGAAGAAGCGGAAGGTTCATTTAGTCACCAAACAGCTGAGGATGAAATCGAATGATCTTGAAAACGTTTCAATTATACAACAAGTAAGTGAAGTTTGAGTGTAAACATAGTGACTCATAAATCAAACTCAAATATTTGTTTAGTTTATCATTGTGTACACAGTAGCCCGCCTAGGTAGCGCAGATGGTAGACTGTCTGCCTCACGTACAAGAGGTCCTGAGTTCGAATCTCGCTCAGGGTGAGCTACCTGGGTAGCTCAGGGTTTTCCCTTATCCTTAAAAGACAAATGTCGGGTATCTCTAAGCTCCATGGACCCTGGACTCATTTGAGCATCATTTCACCCATTGCATTCACAGTCCGATATGACTTAATGTCGGAGGACGTAAATTAAAAACGTGTGTACAGAATCACAAGAGTTACAATAGCATCAATCTATTAAGAAATACCCTGTGCGTGCGCTCGACTCGGTAGCGTGTCTGCATCACGTTCAACAGATCCCGAGTTTGAATCTCGGTCAGGGTGATTTACCTGGGTCATGGTTTTCCGGCGTCTTCCTTTTTCCCGAGAGACGAATGGCATGGACCCTGGGTTAATTTGAGCATCATTTCGTTCATCTTCCAACATAACGTTATAATCCATAGCGCGACAGCCCTTAGAAGGCAAAGGTCTACCATCCGACCACAGAGGTGGGCGATCATCCAACGGGGAAGAGATGTAGTCAGCATCTCGGCATCCCCCAGCCGGAATGTTGGTTTCCGTGACCAGGGCCTAGTGTAAGCTCCTCACTTTCCTCACGATGCTGAGTTGGCACCGGTCCTATACCCGGGACTTAAAATCCGCACCCCTTGGGTGGAATCGAACCCGGGCCGTTTTCCGTGGCCAGGGACCAAGGCATGCTGCCTTAGCCCACTACGCCACGGCGCAGGACAACTTAAAGTTAGAGGACGTTTAAGTTACGTTAAGCAAAGCTTTCCAGTGGCATAAACAGTTGAAATTAAGCTCTCAGTAAAATATGTGGGATGAGATTTTATTATTTATTTTCAGAGCGGGATGTACCGTCGTAGCCTTCCAGAAGATGGGTAAACCTGGTAGGTAACCAGTACCTGCTAGTTTCTACTAGCCGTAAAACAATTTCAGCTTAATAGGGGTCCCGGGTTCGATTCCTGGCAATGGGGGGTGGGGATTTTTCTCCGACTAAGATAATTCCTCATCTTCCCCAGAATCTGGAAGCATGAATGAGAGTGCGAATATGTGTGTGTGATTTAATGATTAAAACCCAACGAATACGAGTTAAACAACTTCGATATGTTCCAAAGGAGGACGACCGCCGATATGAGCCATTGGAGTTAAAGGCGATGTATAAATGGAACAACAAAAATCAGCGTAAGTACCATATGAATTGTTACTAATCTCCTCAGCCGATGTGAAGTGTTTATGAAAATAGTCAATATCACAGAATAATGACATATATCTACAGTGGATACATCCAGCTTGCCCCTCTCGGTAGCAAAGATGGTAGCGTGTGCGCCTTACGTTCAAGAGGTCCTCAGTTCGAATCTCGGTCAGGTGAGTTATTTGGATAAGGTTTTCTCCGGGGTTTCCTCTTATCCTGAAAGATGAATGTCAAATTCGGTCATCGTCCGATATGACAGCGTTGAAGGACGTAAATAAAATGAACATCCAGTTATGCTGTAACGCATGGATTAATCAACCAGTCACTGGGACTTAGGGTCGTAAGGGGCCGTCGATGATGATAATAATAATAATAATAATAATAATAATAATAATAATAATAATAATAATAATAATAATAATAATAATAATAATAATAATAATAATAATAATAATAATAATAATAATAATAATAATAATAATAATAATAATAATAATAATAATAATAATAATAATAATAATAATAATAATAATAATAATAATAATAATAATAATAATTAATAATAATAATAATAATAGCTTCATATATACGAGACAGAAGATAAAGATTATCGCAAAAATAAAGAATACGATTAGGTAATGTTCCCGAGAAAACTGCAATAATTTTTTAACCTAAAATTCCATATAAGATTTCCGTCTTTCTTTATTTCTTCTTCCTAAGTTATAACTCATGCCAAAGTGATAGATACTAAATGATAGCTTTCCATTCAGTTAATAAAAGCTGCGATTTAAAAATTTAAGTTGTATGCGTCCGTAAAGTATAGGTGATACTCTCTCTGAAGATAGTTTCCCTATTTTGTGAGACACAAACAAGTGTAAACCAAATGTTTGTGGTAATTTTCGATTTGGGATATTAATACTTTATAGGTGCTATGATATTGCGTGTAATTCGCGATATTCTATGTTGAACATACTTTGTGAGTGACTCAGTGGGTAGGTATGTGTGTTATTTTCACGTAAGAATGGCCAAACTAATTTGCCATGAAACTTGGCACACATCTCAGTAGGTAAATGCGGGGTTTAATGGCATGCAAAAACAAAGTGTTGCATTCACATGACTCTCCCTCTCTCTTTTACTGTTCCAGAAACTATAGATACAACAGGTATCCTAATTTGGAGTGGGGGAGTTTCTTGAAATCGTTGTGTCGTACCCTTGGAAGATGTACATACTCAAACCAAGAAATTTCTAAGAAAATCCTTTCACTCCAACTAGTTTTTAGATGAAAAATAAATAAATAAAATGGCATTTTTTCTGATCAATAGCCCCAATAGTTTTGAATAAAATATCATACTGTGTATATTTATGATATTTACAAGAGAGAACACAAATCTCTATCGCCCGTGAAGATCTATTTATTCTGAATGACTTCCTAATATAATAATAAAAAGTAAAGTAACCTAAGGTGTAATACACTCTCAAACTCTGATCCACTACTTCACACACACACACACACACACACACACACACACACACACACACACACACACACACACACACACACACACACACACACACACACACATGTCCGCCTTGGTAGCGTGGCGATAGCATGTCTGCCTTACGTTCAAGAGGTCGAATCTCGGATAAGGTTTTTTCCGGAGTTTTCCCTTATCCTGAAAGACGAATGTCAGGTAACCCTAAGCTCCATGGACCCTGGACTCATTTGAGCTCCATTTCATCCATTCCATTCATCGTCCGCTATGACTTAATGTTGGAGGACGTATATTACAAAAAAAAAGAAGAAAGAAAGAAAAGAAACACACAAATGAAATGAATTGTGTAGTGTTTAACGCCCGATTTTACTACATACGGCACCGCAGGCGGTGACACTGATGATACATGAGATGAACATGGAGCACCAGTGGAATGAGATGGCGGGGGAAACCGGAGGTCCCGGAGAAAACCCACCCAGCGCCGTGTTGTCCACCACAAATCTCACTTTGCGGTCGCCTGGGATCGAACCCGGGCCGCCTTGGTGAGAGCCAAGCGGTCTAACCACTGAGCCACGGCGCGGCCTCTCTCTCTCTCTCTCTCTCTCTCTCTCTCTCTCTCTCTCTCTCTCTCTCACTCACACACACACACTGATGGAGAGTTGCCACGAAGAACTTAGTGGAATCTGTGCAGTTGTTGAGATCCGGACAAATCTTCCAGCACACTCTACAGAGAACTGGGAAGAGGTGTAGAGATCGGATAGATATTCTGGTGTGCCGGAATTTCGATCCGCAGGAGCTCTTTTACTGCCAGTAAATACGGTCTACCCATCACAAGAAGTCAAGAGACAAATGAAGGCGAGAAGGGTTTGAACTGTTTATCTGCTCTGTTAGTGGATCTGTTTACTAGGAAATCAGTGTGTGAGAGTACATGTGAGTCACCCATGTTGCCAGATCTAATGTTTGTTGCAGTAACTGTAGTGAGGTATTATGCATGGGTGAGTTACGTGACAACACTTGAGTATTTTAAACGAATCTAGCATCCTTGTCGTAATGGGAAGGCGAGCATAAACACCGTGGGAACAGCAAATGTGAATATGTTACACATTCCTCTAACTTGCCTTCTTGTGATGGGCAGACAGTACTTACATAGACCTGTCGTGTTTAAGCACAGCTAAAAAGCATCCTGTGCCGGATTTCAATCCGCTATCTTGGGATCAGTAGGCCAGCACTTAACTGAGCCATCCAAACAGACGGTAAGGACAGAGACTGTTTTTTGTTTTTTTTTTGTTTTTTTTTTTTTTTGTGAGTCTGATTGTATTTTTTTGTGAAACAATATTATGTTAAGGATATGCAAAGGATTTCAACAAATGTAAAGCATATATTAACACATATGTATTGACTATATCGTGGTGTAGTTTTGGCTTCATAGTAGAAAAATTAAATTTATATGGTCAAACTTTTGACAGTAAAATTTTGATCAATTGGTTTTGATTTATATGAGATTGTAGGGCAGGAGGAGGCGCGAGTGGAAAATATTTGAATATTTTATATACTTGGCGACAGCATGAGCAGAGAGTAGTTGTGTGTTTAGAGCGTTGCGGGTGTAGAACGAATGTGGTGTGTTTTGGTGCGGTATGGCAGGATGGTTGTTTAGGATAATGTGTGAGCAGGAGTTTTCTTTCTCAGGGTCCAGCAGTTCTCTTCTTCTTTCTCTAACTCCTTTGTGCTGTTAAGCGTGGAGTACAAGTCCTCCACTTTTCTCGGTCCATTATCATTCTCTTCATTTCTGTCATGGTTTTCCCTCTATCCTTCCCTAACTTCTCAATGTATTCCTGATACAACATACGTGGCCTTCCCCTAATTCTTTTACCTTCTGGTCTTGCTTCTAAATATTGTTTGGGTTTTCTTTCTTCTGACATGCGGAGTACATGTCCATACCATTTAAGTTGCTTTTTTCCAATATTTGTTTCAATATGTTACATTTCTAATCATATCTCTTCTTGTCTTCCCCACATTATATATATATAATAAACCATGGCGCGACAACCCTTAGAGGGCCAAGGCCTACCAACCCGACTGCCAACCGCCCACTTACACACGGCAGAGGTGGGCGATCATCCAACCGATACGGGGAGGAGATGTGGTCAGCATCTCGGCATCCCCCAGCCGGAATGTTGGTTTTCGTGACCAGGGGCGCTTACCTAGCGTAAGCTCCTCACTTTCCTCACGATGCTGAGTGGGCACCGGTCCTATACCCGGGAGTTAAAATCCGCACCCCATGGTTAGGATCGAACCCGGGCCGCTTTCCGTGACCAGGGACCAAGGCATGCTGCCTCAGCCCACTACGCCACGGCACAGGACTGTCTTCCCCACAGCTTGTCTTAAATATCTCATTTCCATAGCTGTTATTTTGCTTTCTTGTTTCTGTAGGAGAGTCCAGCTCTCTGCTCCATATAATAGAATTGGTAGTATTATTGTTTTAAATACTATAATTTTTGTATCCTTTGTCCAGCAGTTCTCACCAGCCAATAAAACGTCCTGCTTCAATTTCCTGTGGAGTGTTTATTCCCACATCTATTACTTGTCGGATTGCTCTGTTTTCCTCACTCGCTATCACTCTCGTTGCGTCGCTTTGCCTCTTCGAGAATACTTAATCACACCACGTTTGAAATATAACTCCGCTAATACCTCTCCATCAGATATTAAAATAACACGTCTTCTCCCTTTTGTTGTAAAAACCAGAGTGACGCTTTTCACTTCGCCCTACTCTCGGCTTCTTTGCTAGGTTTGTTTGTCTATCTCCATCCGTTTTCTATTTGTTCCCTATTTCACGCCTATCACGTGGTTTACGCTGCATTTTATTGAGAGAGTTTATTTCTACGATTTTAGCTTATTGGACATTTCCATTCACGTTCATCTATGCAGCAGTCACGGTTCCAGCCCGCTGGGGTTGTATGACCCCTTGGCGTCATAACAGTACTGCATCCTGCCTCTACATATTTTCCTTAAAACTCGGCATAGTTTCTGGCTCCAGGCAGTCGAAGGAATGTTAGCCTCTGTTGTCCTATTGTTTAAGTAGCCGGCCTCGTCTGACCGTTCTAACTTAAGGCAACTTTTTCCCTATATTTATTTCGTTTACACGTTATTCCTATTACAATATTCCTTTTGACTTTATTTCTTATATCATATATTGTAAGAGGGATAACGAACTGAGGTCACATTGCACTTAAAAAAAAAAAAAAGGGTAAGAGGTACGCTACCGAGGCGGGCACCAAATATTGAGCACGCCTCGGTAGCGTGGTGGTAGAATGTCTGCCTCACGTTCAAGAGGTCCCGAGTTCGAATCTCAGTCAGGGCGAGTTACCTGGATAAGGTTTACCCGGGGTTTTCCCTTATCCAGAAAGACGAATGTCGGGTAACTCTAAGCTCTATGGACCTCGGACTCATTTGAGCATCATTTCACCCATTCCATTCATCGTCCGATATGACTTAACATTGGAGGACGTAAAATTTAAAAAAAAAAAAAAAAAAAAAAAAAAGACCAAATATTGTATATCAGGATTTTATGAAAAATGTGAACGAAGCTAAAAACATGTTACAGTTAACTAGAGAACTGATAACATTTATGCATGAATCTCCTAGAAGACTTTCGTGGTTCAAATCATTTCAAGATCAAAGCCCTTCTTTGCTTCTGTTTCGTCCAACTAAGTGGTGGTGGACACTCAGATATACTTCAAGTATCTTAGAAACGTATAAGGAATGGATTGAATTATGTCATAAGTTTCCATAAGTGAGAAGAATGATGCAGGTTCTAAAGTAAATGGTTTCTTAAAAATTCTAGAAACAAACTGACAATTTTATGCACTATTAGATAACCTAGTGCTTTGTAATTGGTGTACATGTTATAATATTGATTGCCTAAGCTAGTGTAAAGTAAATAGAAAGGGGTAAAAATTGCAATGGTATTATTAATTCTCAAGTGCTTTTCTTTCAAACTCATAATTGGTAGTTTTATTACTTTCAAACTTTTAACTAATACATCAGAGAAAACTCTTTGTTTCCTACTTTCAATAGTATATTATAACACTAGCATTTGTAATAAGTTTTTGTAAGACATTTGTACTGTCTACCCACCACAAGAAGGCAAGAGAGGAATGAAGGGGAGAGCGGTTTGCTGTTTATCTGTTTTGTAGTGGATCTGTATGAAAATGAGTATATGAGAGTGCATATGAGTCACCAATGTTGCCAGATCTACTGCTTGTTACAGAAATTGCAGTGATAGTATTATGTATGGGTGAGTTATATGACAACACTTGCATATTTTAAACGAACCTAGCATCCTTGTCATACTCAGAAAGTGAGCATAATCACTGTGCAGACAGCAAAAGTGATTATGTTACACATTCTTTTAGCTTGCCTTCTTGTGCTGGGCAGATAGTAATATCAAGATTTGATTTCAGTGTTTGAGTGTTTCCATTACTGCTCTTTTTCTTTTTAACTTTCTGGTAGCTCTGTCATAACTAGTTTTATAAGCAGGGAATTTAGTCATTTCCCACATGTTTACAACAGTTCGCTTTTTCTAAAAGAATTATACAATCTTCAATCTTAGCAGTAGGTTGAAAATTGCTGCATTTCTTGCATAGATTTTTTGCTGCTAGGTAAGTTGATCACACAATTTACCTATATGATTAGCTTGCTAACAACTTTATCAATGTCTTGGGCTATTTTAAAAGAAATTTTAAATCCATGATATCACATATTGAGTATATTTCTGTAATAGTTGCAGTCAAAAAGACAGTTTATTCGACAGAGCTGTTCTTTAACTGTAATCTCATTAAGATATACCATAATCAAAGCAAGATAATGGTCTGAACTGAGTTTGTAATGAACCAATGATTTTTAGATTGAAAATTAAAAGGGTTGCCAGGGGGGAAATTATACAGACAGCTGTGATATAAAAGAAGTGGATGAGTAGTATGTTTTAGACTAAGAACACAAAGGATTGAAAAAAATACGGAGCAAAGTAACTGTCCATTGTGGGGTGCATTGAAAATGCCATTCACACTCTATCTAAAAGCCTAAGAACAAGAGTTTGGAAAAATCAGTTGATTAAACACAATTGGGTTTGAGTTTGATTTATGAGTCACTATGTTTACACTCAACTTCACTTACTATGTTGTTGTATAATTGAAACGTTTTCAAGATCATTCGATTTCATCCTCAGCTGTTTGGTGACTAAATGAACATTCTTCTTCCTCCACTACTGCAGTACTCCGATCCCTCTGCCATCTGGTGTTAGGGGAATTAAGTTTTAATACTTCATTTAATGCCGGGATTTCAAAATTTATAACTTAATCCCGGTTTTTGATTATGAATATTTTTTTCCCAAATATCCAATTCTATGGGTGTACTTAAAGATTTTAACAGTTTTATGTTATGGCCAATGTTGTGGTTTTCTGTCCAAAAATGGTGTGACACTGCAGATTTTTCTGTTTGTTTCAACTTTATGTTCCTCTGGTGTTCTTTTATCCTGGTTAACAAGTTTCTCTTAGTTTTTCCTATGTAGCTTTTATCACAATTTATCTGATAAATTCCCGATTTCAAAGTGTTGGGGATTGAATTTTTTAGTGGCTTATTTAGCAGCTTCTTCAGACTGCATTTGTTTTGGGGTGCTAGTTTTAAGTTTAGTCTTTTGAAGATTCATTCAAATTTTCTAAAATCCCATGGATGGTAGGTGAATTTTCTATATTGCCAGCTTGTGTTTTTAAGTGGTGTGAGAATGGTCTTTTTTGATGTTATCTTGAGTTTTTCCTTTCTTTTCATCATGTTCCTTATGATGGCTGGATTGAATCCATTTAATACTGCTATCTCTTTTATGTGTTGTTCTTTCAAAAACTCCTCTTTACTCAGTGGGATGTTGTATAGCCGGTGAATTAGACTTCTAAAGGCAGCTAGTTGATGTGGAACTGGGTTGTATTCATTTTTCTTTATGTAATTAGCTATGTGTGTGGGCTTTCTGTATATTCCGAAATCTACACCATGACGATTTCTAGTTATCTTGAGGTCCAAAAAGGGTAGGGTGTTGTCTCTTTCTACTTCCATTGTAAACGTGATATGATTATCTTGCAGGTTTAGTAATTTTAGAGAATCTTCTTAAAGAATTTCCGGAATGATAGCAAAAACATCATCAACATATCTCCAACAAAATTTGAAAATCTGTGGGAAGGCCTTTACTATGTGTGTTTCAAAATAGCTCATGTATAGGTCTGCTAAGATAGGCGAAAGTGGGCTCTCCATTTGATTGTCTTATTTATGACAATTGGGTTTGGTTAAGATCTATGACAGCAATAAGGAATATGTTTAGAGATGAATCTCCAATAAGGAATTTAGGTAATATTTACATAAGTTCAAAAATAAATAGATATGACAGGTTAATAGCTGAACAAATACTACATTTATGGATGTCGACTTATGGTAGGAGTGGTGTAAATTGAGTAACAGAATGGAGCATTATACTATCGGTGTATTACTTCCATTAGCTGTTAACCATAGTAACTATTATGTAATAATTCCCTCAATAATGGCTTAGTGGGATACATATCTAACCAAATTGTTGTTATTGAGCATTTCTGATTCCCTAATATGGTGCAAAAGGAAAGTCAGAAGATTTGGAAGTGTTGACTACAAGGTAGTCAAAATGTGCAGTATAAGCACCTTAACATTAAAGTATTTAATTAAAATGGACTTGAAACTTTTAACTGAAAAAGCTTATTTTTGGTCAAGGAAAGAAAAAAGGAGAATACTTTGATAAATACCAAACTATAAATGATTGCTTCATTAGGATTCTCATATGTTTTCCATTCGGGAGACACAAAAGTGTTTCTAGGAAGCTTTAAACAATCCTAATCTTAGCACAAAAGTGAGTCAAGAAGATATTGACACACTGCTTCACTTACACTGTTTTTTCACAGGACATGTTTCAAGAGCTTTTGCTCTTATCATCAGCTGGAACTCGACTAGTGCAAATTGAAGTGGTTTCCATCAGCTGATGATAAGAGCTAAAGCTCTTGAAACATGTTCTGTGAAAAAACAGTGTAAGTGAAGCAGTGTGTCAATATCTTCTAGACTCACGTTTGTGCTAAGTTGTGCTTCGCTGTCTCTACGCTTCTTTCAAGTGTATACTTTAAATCCTAATCTTCCTTTGCCTTCCTAGCATTTGGAATCATACATAGAAAATAATTATTCCATACTGCAAATCAAATTATAGCTCCAGGAAGATATTTAAAAAATGCATCACATTTGAGTTTATACCTGAAATCACAGTTTTAGTATAAACTGTTACATTTCACTACATTTTACAAAATTTATGCTTTATATTTTCATAAGGAGCAAATTCAAATTCATTGTCCAATTATTAAGAATAAGGCTTGTTTATGTGTCAATATAGCAGTTGGAGTGATAGTGAAAGAATTGCTTGAGTGACTTCAGAATATTTGTTCAAGAACGCTGACCACTGACTAATACCAAATACAATTAAATAATGGCTATATATTTCCTAAGTTTTCTATGAGTTCAGACATGTACACTGAGCTGTATACAAACATTTTGACTTAGTTTGAGATCTCAGACTACACCAATTAATCTTAAAGATGTTTCAGGAGAAATTACAGTTGGAATTGTTATCACCGGAAAACATTAATGGTAGTTATTGAATTCTACTGTATATTAAAACCAGGGAAACTTCTACTATTAGTAATAATTTTATTAAAAATTACATCTAGAATTACATGTTTGGAACATTTGAAGTAAATTTAACAATTATTTATTCTTTTAGAATGATATCACATATCACTATTGTGTCATTAAAGTATGTACTAGTAATTTGTAACATGTGCTCCATGTTAAATTATTTTTTGTCTCCACTGTTCAAATGCATGTCTTTTAGCAGTCTTGCATCTTAGCTCCTAACCTAGAGTTAACTATACTGTTTTTCCTTTTAAAAATACCTTTCAATTGGTAATTGGTCAATACCAAGCAATTACATTTAAGTTACAGGAAACATTAAAATGAGTTAAATACACTGTAAAAATAGCACCGCTAATACTGCTCATTATGAATTATTCAGTGAGGTATGTAACAGCTGTAAATTAGAAATATTTTTTCACATATAACTTAAATCTCATGAGTTTAACGCAATGGCTAGGGCAAAATTATAAAAATGTATACATACCTTGTCCATAGTTAACCACAAACAAAGGTTGCTTTACAACTTTTTTTACAAGTTCAGATACATTCAGACTTTAACAATAATGCATTACACATATCTGAGTACATCTAATAATTTTGTGTTTTTAACATAATTTTTATATTTTATTTCTTAAATAAGTAGATGTTTGTGTATTTCTGGCTAGGTAGTATAAAGCCATTTTGTCATAGTTCTGCACAATTTGATTTGAACACAAACAGTTCTTATAAAACAAGAATAACTCTTACTTAACATGGATTTTAAAGAGCTTTGTTAGTCTCTACATTTTCATATAGCTTGGCATTAGCAAAAATTCTAAACTCTTAACACTGAAATTGTATCAGCATTCCATTGTAAAGACTATTAAGACACTTAAATACTTACACTGAATTAGTAGTTGTAGATTATAGAACCCTGAACAAAATATGTTTTTATTTCTTTCTTTTCTATTTTTAACAGAAAAAGAGATATCTACTCTTCTGGGCTTGAGGTCCAACTACATTTATACAAAGTTTAAGGTCAATATATACATTCAGTTTTTGGAAATAAACTTTTGCAAAACACTGTTAACATAGAATATCAGGTTTGTTCTTATAGCTTTGAGGAAAGATAGATAAAGTATATTAGAGTTAATGTATATGTTCTCAAATCCTCTCATTGTGGTTCTACTGGTGGAGCTTTCCATGAAATCAGAATCCAGTATCCTTAAATGGTTGATTCATATACAGCAGTTTCACTTGGCATCCTTGAGAAGCATCATTTCACATTGTGTTAAAGACAAGAAATAAAATGAGTTAATCTCAATTTTGAATAGTAATTTAAAGCAACTTTTAACAACACTCATCAGATTAATTCTCCTACCTCAGATGGAAATTTCTCCGTGAACAATACTAATTTATCCTTCTGCACTATTTGCAGATATATAAAGGGGTGTGCATATGTAGGTATACAGTACTGACAGATTATACATTAAATATATGCATAGAAAATCACCGCAATACAAACTTAATAACGAAAAATACTAATATTGATGTATTACTATTACTATTGGATCGTCCTCAAGTAAACAATATATCAATCTTGGTCGATACATTTTCAATTTTAAATGTAATATCATATGACTCAAAGATCTTTGTGAGCTGTTCAGTTCCATGGCTGCTCTTTGCTTTGATTTTTGTGGACTTTAGACAAATGTCTGAGCAACTAGTATTTCATTTTCAGGAGTTGTAATGGTGACTGGTACACCACTTTTGGTAAATTGCTGGCAGATCCTGTCTAATGAAATTTGCTGCATAACCCGTAAATTGCGAGCCCGCATGGAGTGTTTCAAATTTTTCACGCCATGTCTCTCAAACCCAATTGCAATTTCCTGTCTTCAAGTAATATTCCAAAACCCAGATTTGTTGAACTTTAGCTAAATTATCTGCAATTGTGATAAACGATTAAAAACAATGAATAAAGAAGACAAATGAATGGATGAAAGACAAACTCAAAGAGGATGTGAAACTTAATAAACATACAACTGTATCCTACATATGCCCACCCCTGTATAATAACAGAAAGAAGAATAAAACAAAAAATGAAGTATTTTCATAAATTTTGACTGTCAACAAACCTTCCTGGAATCATATGGCATAATCCTTCATTTGGCCTAAAAATAAATATAGCAATATTAGCTTTTACTTAAAGTAGTGACAAAGTCAGATGTAGTATATGTAACTATAGGCCCTGTTTTAATTTCACAGATACACATAACTTTTTAAACTTTTTTTTAAATAAGTTTAATGTCCTTCAACTGTAATATTGGTTAACCTAACTTTTGTCAATGGCCAAAAGGTTGAGGGGTAAAGGAGTTTGATTATTTAGGAATGAGACTATGCTATAATGGAGGTTAGGGAGCACATGGGAGAAAGATAAGAGTGAAAGGGAAAGTAGTATTAGTTTTGATTAAATCAACACCAAATGCAGTAGCTAGGGTGGGACTGGGGTAGTAACAGAAAGATGCTTAAAATACCGGTTAAGCTGTATAAAAAAGAATGATAATGATATATTAAAAATCGTTTACAGCAACAGAAGAACTCAAATGTAAGCATAGCTGGTGATCGAAGCTAGAAAGAATGATGGATAGAATAAGGATGGGAGGAGGAAGAAAAAAAGGGTTTTTTGGGCAATGATTAAGAATTAAGTAGAGGACATTGACAAACAAGTGACATGGGGAAACTTGATAAGAAATCACTTGTGGAAAGAAAATAAACATACAACTATACGTAGCAGAATGCAATGAAATAAAAAACTGGAGGAAATCAATATGGGATAAGAACCAGAATAACAAAGGGGCTTATGTAGTAATTACAAAAATGATCATGTTGAAAGGAGGGAAAAGGCTAAGGGAGGTGGGGAAGTTTGCAGATAAAATAAAAGAGAAATGGATGAGAAGGGTACGAAAGTTAAGAGATAGAGAAATGGAAGATAAAACAGAATAACTGACCAAGGATGCATAAGGGCTAGAATAGAAGTAAATGGCCAGGGTACCAATACCACTATTAGGCCATAAATATCGGCAACTAACACGTTTGTACTTAGAATAGAATGGAAAAATTGTAATTCTAATTGTAAGGAAGTATTGTATGAGTACAAATATATTAACTAACTAAATTAACTAATAACTATTGGCACAATGATTTAGACTCTTTATTATAAATATAGCTTTTTTTTTTTCTTTTTTACTTTCTCTGCCACTTAGCCATATTATATAGATGTACTGCATTACACCCAAAATTCAGTATCAAAATTTCGCTGACATTTTGAGACCTCCTGAATCACAATTAAAAAAAAAAAAAAGCCATAGGAAAAGCATTTTGTGAGAGAGTTTCATTTGTGTGAATATGTGTAATGTGTATGTGTGTGTGTATGTGTGAGAGAGGAAGAGAGAGAGAGAGGGGTGGTAGAGAGTATATCATGTGTTTTCAGTTCATTCTGTGGAATTCTCATTATTCTCACTTATTCTGTTTAATTTTGAATGACTTGGAAACCAAAGATGGAGAAGAAAAACAAAACGCAGCACATCTCATTGAGAAAATAGAATTCATGTGAAATACATGTTTTTCCAATTTATACCATGTTAAATGCTGTAAGCTTGAATACTGCAATATTTCAAAGTCATATGTGTTTGGAGGAATTTAGTAACAGTGACGTCAAAATTAATTGTAAAGCTATTTGTAGTCGGTTTATTGACACTCGTCACTTACTTTTTTATATTATTGAGGGACTAGTTTCAAAGGCCATTGCCTCCATTTTCAACCTATGGAGGCAATGGGCTTTGAAACTAGTCTCTCAGTAATATAAAAAAGGTAAATGACGAGTGTCAATAAACCGACTACAAATAGTTTTTACGATTTCGAAGTCATATGTTTTGAAGTGCTATATTACTATGATTTTGTTTCTTATGGCATTACTTAAAGAGTATGCAATATCAAAGGCAACATTTGGCAATCTGAATTTTGAAATATCTGTTACCTAGCCTCTTATATGCTGCAACTAAATCTTTTCCGCAAACATTTGTCTTGATTATACTTTGCTGTCATCCATAGAGATAATAGGACAATTCTAACAATGTGCTAAATGATAGCTTTTGATTATACATTTATTGTCTTTCCCAAAGAAACAGAAAACATTACATAATCACTTTCTAACTCACTTTGAAATTGTGTGTGGGCAAACATAGCTTTCTCTATGTACTACTCTATTGTGAGTCAAGTACACTATGATTTTGAGAATTGATATAATTTTCAAAGCTATTGTTTTTGTTTGTAATTTTTTTTTCATTTATACCCCCCACCCCTTTAACTCCAATGGTTATATTGGCAGCCAAATATTGTTTTATTAATGTTGTTAAAAAATAAAATTGCACTAGAAAACTTATGTATATCACTTTTTGTGCATATTGTTCAATTTGAATGACTGCTACCAAAATGCCTTTTATAACTTATTCTACTGAATGAAATTCTTATTTGATAACTTTTTGTTATTGTTAACGTTTGGTTCTATTTTATTTGTGTAGTCACATTATATGCAATGTTTTTCTCACTTTTATATCTGTGGTCAGTAAAATCCTGGATTTAGTAAAGATCAGGTTCCCTTGTAAATGATACAGGATAACCGCACAGAGGCAGGCATGATAACAGCAGCAGTAGTTACAGTATCAGCAATAATGCAACAATACAGCAATAATTAATCTAAAACATGTTTTGAGATAATTGTACTACCACACAAGTGTGTATAGGCTAAAGTTGGAAAAGTAGTATCAGAATATGAACTTCATATTGCTGTGTTCATAAGGAATGTTTTGTTTTATCAGTTGGTAATGCAGTGTCAGTAATGCCATAGGCAGGTATTATAGGCGTAGGGTAAGCTGGACTCTCTCACAGATGCAGGCACTGCTACAAGAAGCAACAAAGACATCTCTTCTGAACACCATGGGTATGCATCCCAGTGGGGTATATTCATGTATTATAAATAAATTGTTACTTTACCCCTGTAACAGCTACATGTATTCATAATTTCACAGCAGATATAACATCCCTACTTCTCACAAATGGACGTTACCATCTAGTTACCATAAGTCTGTCCTATGAAATTGTTTCCACATGGTTAGAAGGCTATGAATCCCTTGCCATCCAGGGTAGGATTATAACAATATCCACTATTCGGACCATGGATGTTCAGCTTTATGTGGCTACTCTACCCTGAGATAACATGGCAAAATGCTGGCACAATATTAAATTCTCAACAGGGTCACATTTTTCTGGTAAACCACAAGGCATTTTCAAATTCATTTTGAGACAAAATACCCCAATGGTGATTTATTATGCTCAATGATTGACCTAATAGTGGTTAACTATAAAGTCTGGGATTTTAAGCATTTTTGGTGGTATGTTATTTCAAAATAAATTTCATGGAAAGCTGAAACCCCAGCAACAGCTATGAATTTTTCAGTCTGATTCTACCTTTCCAATGTTGTTTGGTTAGTTACAACCCTCAGTGAACCAGAAATGTTTTCTGATAGGTAGAATCCAAGTAACTTTAAAATTCAGCTATAGGATGTCAGTTAACAACAGTGCATCATTTACATGTTGTTTATTAAATTCTTGTACAGATTTTCTCAGCATCTATTTGTAGAGCAGGAGCTGCCAATGCTTAGATAAATGTAAATTTAACATTGTAAAGTATCTGTTACCTATTTGTACAAGTTTCTTTTGGATGAACTGTTCACGGTTACAAGAGCTTTACATAAATTAATACTAAAGATAATGGAAATGTATTTTTTTATATAGGTACTTATCACATTAATAATACTGCATGTTAGATATGAAAAAGTCTATATAACTACATCTTACTGAACTCTTATATACTACTTCAGTGCAAAAATTGTCATTTTTTATTACAGCATTCTCTCTCTCTCACACACACATGTATATACAAACAAGCAAACATACATGAATCCATTTATTGTATTAATTCAACTTTCAAATGTCTGTTCCCCAATAAAATGTCTATAATACTACAGTAAC
The DNA here is from genome assembly GCA_030765055.1 of Mantis religiosa. Taxonomy (NCBI): domain Eukaryota; kingdom Metazoa; phylum Arthropoda; class Insecta; order Mantodea; family Mantidae; genus Mantis; species Mantis religiosa. The sequence continues at coordinate 41,340,282 of CM060954.1, forward strand.
TTAAGATTAATATGGAATTCCATATCAATTTGAGAAGATTTCACAACAATGTTTTCTAAAACGTATAAAATACTGTATAATGAAGAATGCTTATTATTTACATTTCCTTACTAGTAATTTTTGATCCTAAGAAATTGAATTACAATTGTCCTATTGATAAATCCTGTGACAAAGATTCATAATACAGGTTCCATAACAAGGTTGCACAAGAATTTGTGTATTCATATGCAGATTTGTATTAATGGATAGTTTGAAGACATAAATACTAAAAAAATTCCCTTCTTATGGTCATAGCCATAAGAAGGAAATCAACTATAAGGTGAAGATGTAATCATAAGGCCATGCACAACCCTTTCATGCATGGCTTTTTCAACAAGTCAATGAATAAATATTAAAAACAGAAGCATTATTAACAGGAAGCATTCTTCATTTTTGAGTTTGGTTTTACGTACAAGTCTTATTCACCGGTTATACAATCTACCACTGACTAAGGAGGAGTTTTTGAATGAGCAACAGCACATACAAGACATAACAGTGCTAAATGGATTCAACCTAGCCATCATAAGGAACATGATAAAAAGAAAGGAAAAACTCAAGATAATTTCAAAAACTGCTATACAGACACTGCTTACAAACACAAACTGGAATTATAGAAAATCCACCTACCTCTATGGGGTTTTAGGAAATATGAACGAATTTTCAAAAAACTAAACTTAAAACTAGTACCCCAAAATAAATTCAATCTGAAGAACCTGCTAAACAAGCCACTAAAAAATACAATACCCAAACATTATGAAATCTGGAATTTATCAGATAAGCTGTGAGACCTATGATAAAAGCCACATAGATAAAACTAAAAGAAACTTGGTAACCAGATTAAAGGAACTCTAGAGTAACGTAAAATTGAAACAAACAGAAAAGTCTGCAATGTCATACCAGTTTTGCATAGAAAACCACAACAATGGCCATAACATAAAACTGTTAAAATCACTTAGTTCACCAATAGATTAGATTAGATTAGATTTGATTTGCGTTCAGTAGAATTGAATATCTAGGAAAAAATGTACATAATCAAAACTGTAATAAAGTCATAAATTTTGAAATCCCAGCATTAAATGAAGTGTTAAATCTTAGCCCTAACACCAGATGGCAAAGGGATTGAAGCAGCAGAGTAGTAGAGGAGGAAGAAAGTATTCATCAAGAGCTGAGGATGAAATCCAACAATCTTGAAAATTATTAATTTTTAGATGAGTCGTATTTATTGCACAGTTAAATCTCAATAATCTTGAAAATGTTCCAATGTCACAAAAATTTTAGAAAGTGAAGGTTAGTGTAAATAAAGTGACTCATAAAACCAAACTCAAAAAAAAAAGTCAATGAATGACTGTTTCTGTGATTGAAAGGACAGTATTGTATGTTTGATTCTCGCACACAGTGGCAAGTGTTTTTTTTTTTTTTTTTTTTTTTTTTTTTTTACCGGAATCATTCCGTATCCTCTGCAGGGAATGGGTCTGCAGAGATTTTTAAGTGCAATTAGGGGATTGGATTCATTAATTAAAAATTAGTTATTAAATATTAATAATAATAAGTTAATCACTAATAATAATAACAAATGGAAAAGTAAAAGCAGAAGAAGAACAAGAAGAAGAAAAGTCACTAAAGGATTGCATGACAATGGGTAATGCGTGGTAAGCTCATATTTAGCTGATTCATAGCTCCGAGATTAAACATTAGCAGCACACTAAGAACTACACAGAGAAATTTAGAGAGCACAGAGCATAGAGAAATGTTCACTGTTCTTGTCTACTCTTACACTTAAATAACATTCAATACAAAGTTTGTCTCTAATTTGTCTATAAAATTCAATTCACAAAAATTAGTGCTCAAAAACAAGTCAATAAGCAGCTGTAATGTTTATTTCCAACATTTTCCCAGTGAGTCTAACAAACTGTTAAGAGGAGACCGATTATTCTTCAGAAAGAGGAGAAAGGTTTATGAATATATGTATGCTTACGTAAACAGAGTTCTTAATTCATTTCATCCTCCCTACCCAAATCACAAGGCTCTAGAATATCTCCAAATTCAGCATTTTGCAGTTAATATATTTTACAACACTGTGTCAATGTTGAATGCTTTTGCTTTCTGTAGAAAACATGCAGGGCCTGTCTCAAACAATGAGGCATATTTTGTTTTATACAAATTTTAGGAATAAATCTACAAGCAGACAAGAGCTAACTGAAACTATGCAATAAGCTAGACACAGATGGTTACACTGATATGGACAAGATGAAGAGGAGTTGGATTAGTTTGAGAGTATAAATACATCCTTTACTCAAACTACTGGTGCAGCACTACAATTAGAGAGCTAAAGATATAAAATTCAAGCAAAAAAGTTAAAAAATTGGTAAGTATAATTATTCTGATAATTAAGAATGAAAATCATTTTTATGAAAGAAAGAGTAAACATTTTCAGAGAAAGTTGAAAGTACTCAGGGAAAGCAGGGAGAAAATAGGATTTGGACAATCAAGAAAGAAGTAGAGGAAAACTGAGTAGTTTGGCATGTGTGGATTCACATGTAAAATGCAAAAAGTTGTACTGCCTATATAGCTCATCAAAACAATGCAACAAGCAATTTAAGTTGTAAGGACACAAGCAGGAGCAGCAGCAGATGATGATTATGATGACGACAGGGAATTAAAATGGTAAACAAATACTGTAAAATGTATGTATTTGCTATAGGAGTCAACAATAAGGTTTTGAGTTTTAGTGTACTTAATACATTTTGGAAATGGTTTACCTACAATGGGCGTTCAGAAAGTAAGTTCTGTTTCAATTTATATCCGCTGCAGCGCTGCGATTGCAGTTCCGCAAATGCACAGTAGATGCTCTGTATCAAGGAGAAGAAACGTGCGCCATTGTGAGATCGCTGTCAGCCACGTACGCTTTGTTGTGCTTGTTTACAATGTCGATGTTGATTGAAAATCTTGCCGCTTGTGAAAGCAGATGTTTATTGTGAGACACTTAGGAAATTGCACCATGCAATACAGAATAAGCGCCGAGGAATGCTGTCAAAAGGTGTTGTGTTTCTTCACGACAACTCATGACTACACACTGCAAATGCGACGAAAACATCCTACAGGGATTTGGCTGGGACGTGTTTGACCACCCCCCGTACAACCCTGACCTCGCTCCTAGTGACTTTCATCTGTTTTTGCATCTCAAATCTTTCCTTGGCAGTCAACATTTCAAAAATGACAAAGAGCTGAAAGAAACTGTTTCCAACTGGTTGAAGACACAGGCGGCAAACTTCTATGAAGAAGGTATACAAAAACTTGTGCCTCGCTATGACAAATGCCTGCAAAATTTCGGCAGTTATGTGGAAAAGTAGTTTAAGAGTTGTAGAATTTTGTGCAATAAATAATTTTTCTGTATCTGTACACAATTTAATTTTATTACCAAACAGAACTTACTTTCTGGACGTAACTCATATTTTTATGTACAAAACACATATATTTTTCTTTTTTCTTTCTTTTTTTGTAAATACTTGCATCTGGTTGAACATTCTGGAATATATATCCATAGTATCAGAATTAGTATTAGATTATATCATGGGGGCAGTTATTGCACAAAAAATTGTTTTAAATTAAGATTTATGGGACATACAGACTTTACTGTCTTTATATACACATGTGATCAATGAAATTGCAGTTTTATATGATAGTTAAGAAATACATTAAATCCATTGAAATTTATATTTTGAAATGTGCGGAGAATCGCTTATCTTCTTGCTAATTTATTCAATGTACTCGCTAATATTTTGAATTTCAAATTCTATGCCTTACATTATATTCTAATGATTTAGAATTATTGATTTCAACAGTTATTATCTTACAACATATTTATCAACTGTCCCACATGATATAAATACAGAGAACTTAACATGATATAGTAAGACAATTTATAGTTCTCAGACATTTTGGATCATACTGTTGTTTCTGGATTACTCCACTCTTCCTGGGAATCCTTAGGCTCAGTGTGGTTGAAAGTTGCTGTCTGGTCAAGGGCATCTTGTCTTGCTAGCTGACCTTGTGGTTGTGGAACTGCCTTATTAAGTCTCAGATCTGAGTCGGTTAAATGCTCATGGGAGCTGAACTGTGAACCAGCACTACTTTCACTCCTGCTAACTGCCACCAAGTGGTAATAATTGCTTGTAGGCTCTAGCACTTGACTAAGCGAGACAGAAGAACCACAAGAAGATGCTACACGTGAATCTGAGGCACGATTATCATCCCCTGTTACAGGAACAGATTTAAGATTGTTGTCATTATCAATAATGTTTAGTTGTTGTTCTTTAATCTCTTCCTGTTGCTGTTGTAAAGGAGAAACAGGTGTTGTTTTAACTGAGGAAGGTGAATCTTCACTGCTCCCGGAGTGACTGCTAAAGCCACCAGTTGATGCAAAGCCACGATTTAGAAATTCTGGAGTAAGTACGCTTATACCTGCACCTGCTGCAGGAGTAGAAATCTCAGACACAAGTGGAGTACTTTCATCATCACTCTCATCTCCTGTTCCATCAACCATACTAAGAACTATATCCTTCCCTGATGCTGACATGTTTGATCCACTATTAACTGTTACTGTACGAATTATTTTATCTTTAAGTCTGTTAATTTTTTCAAGACTGGAGGTTGGGGTACCATTGAATGAAGGTGATACTGATGAACCTGCACCAACCCCATCAGAGAGAGAAGTGTTTGATTTCTTTGCTCGTAAAGAAGAAGTCAAACTACATAACAGAGAAGTGGATCCAGATGAGGTTGGAGGTTTGTTCCGTCCATCATCTGCAGAATGAGAGCGGAAAGCAACATGATGCTTGGGAGAGGAGGGTGGAGTTGCTTCATTACCAAGCACAAGTAATGAGGATGGACGTTGCTGATGCTGCTTTACTGATCCTTGACGAGAGAGTAAAGAATGTAGGGATCCCCTGCCAGGACCTGTAGCTGCTAGGGGCAACGATGGCTTGTTCAACTCTCCTTTGCGCTGTGGTACAGGTGTTGCATTTGCTGAAGTATCAGTGCTATCTGCATCAGTACTTACACTGATTGTTACTGGTTGCCAACTTGAATGATGTAATGGGGAAGACTGAAGTAGAACTACATCTGTTTCTCCAAGCACATCTGCTAAACTATTGCTCTGGCTTGATGTGTGGACACGGCTTCCTCTTTGGAAACCTAGCTCCGTCCATGTGTAACAAATTGAGAAAAGGATAAAAAAATTAATATTAAATTAAAATACAAAGGAAAGAGAAACAAGAAAAATGACAAACACTGACTGTGCTAGAAAATGCATATCTAAAGAAAAGATCAATGAACTGCAGCATATATGTTTTGTTACAGTCTGTGATACAAAGAATGAATTAACATAAAATGATTCAAGTAAAATAGGTGGCTAAAGCTGCCTAAGTTTTGTTTAGTGATAGGTAGTTTAAAACAAAAACCAATTCTACCAAAAATATTGTACAGTTTGGAACCATTTGCAGTTTGTGGCTACTACTAAACACACTGAGATGGTTCTATAAAAATGACCATACTTTTTACTTATAGCAGGCATAATTATATAATAAAATAAACTGTTAGTAATTCAATAATTTCTATTTGATAATCTAACTGGATACTAACACACTTTAGGAAAAACATTCAAAACACTTTGGAGATCAATATACTGTAATTCTATATACAATCAGTGCTGCACATTCAAAGGAAACTCTACATTAGTAGTATAACATTTAATTACAGGAATATATGTAAATTAATTCCTATGTTAATCTACAGTGACTAGCCATATTATTAGACATGCCTGGTTTATTCTACAGTACACTGAATTCTGAGGACTAGCTTAACAACCATCTCATGTATTATTCTGAACCTCACTGAAAAATGTTGTTTTCAAATGCTAGGCTTTGGCAATGAAGCAATTAGCTCTCTTGCTCTCCAATATTTCTGTGTAGTGGGTCCGGCAGGTAGGGCTTCACAGGTTAAAAAATGTTCTTCAGTCATTTCCTCTTCTTTATTGTCAAATGCTAGGCTTTGGCAATGAAACCATTAGCTCTCTTGCTCTCCAATATTTCTGTGTAGTGGGTCCGGCAGGTAGGACTTCACAGGTTAAAAGATGTTCTTCAGTCATTTCCGCTTCTTTGTTGTCAACTGCTAGGCTTTGGCAATGAAGCCATTAGCTCTCTTGCTCTCCAATATTTCTGTGTAGTGGGTCCGGCAGGTAGGACTTCACAGGTTAAAAGATGTTCTTCAGTCATTTCCTCTTCTTTGTTGTCAAATGCTAGGCTTTACTCTCCAATATTTCTGTGTAGTGGATCCGGCAAGTAGGGCTTCACAGTTTAAAAGATGTTCTTCAGTCATTTCCCCTTCTTTGTTGCACAGAGGACAATTTGGACTTGAATAAATTCCTATTCTGTGTAAGTGTTTGGCCAAATAATCATGTTCCGTAAGTAATCTAAAATTTGCTACTGCAGCTTTACGTGGGATTTCTGGAATAATTTCTGGATTTTTAATTAAAATGTTCCATTTTTTTATCTTTGGTTTTGTTAGATATTGATTGGTTTTGTTTGTTTTTATATTTGCTTTTGATTAATCTTTTTATGGATGTAAAGGGTAAGTTTTTACTTTTGTTCTGAATTAAATTTGCACCTTTTTTGGTAAGAAAATCATCTGATTCATTTCTAGCAATTCCACAATGTGCAGGTATCCACTGTAATATAATTCTTTTCTGTAGTTTTTGAAGTTGTTGGATCATTTTGTAACATTCTTTAATTTGGATTGACCTCATTTTATATGAACTTATTGCACATAATGCTGATTCAGAATCAGAAAGTATGACAGCATTTTTGAATTTATCTATTCTGTATAAAAGGTGTTGGAGTGAAATATAAATAGCCGTTACTTCTACATCGAAATTTGTTGTGTGGTATCCTGCTGGTTGATAGAATGAGAACAGTGCACACTTAATTCCTGCTCCTGAGTTGTTGTCCAAGTTAGATCCATCTGTGTAGATATGTAACCATTCTTCTGGTGGGTATCTATTGTTCACAGATTCTAATGCTAGTGCTTCTAGTACAGGCTTGGAAGTTTCAGATTTTGTAACTACCTATGTTTGTTCTAAATCTAACTGAATATTAATTGGTTCAAAAGTCAGTGGGTTTTCTTTGATTAAAATGTTTTCTTTAGAATTAGGAAGATTCAGATCTGTTTTTAATTCCATAACTTTGTGTAGGAAACTTGTTTGTGTTTTCATCTTGATTGGTTGTAGTAATCTTTTCTCCCATTTTATTGTTTTTAACCGCAACATTTTTTCATGTTGTATTAGTGCATGCTCCTCTAAAGTTAGATGTATTGGATAGTTCCGAGTTAAGGCTTGCATTGCCGTGATTGGAATTGATTTTGCTGCACCAGTTATTAGTCGCAGGGCCTGATTTTGGCATACTTCTAGGTGATTTATGTTAGAATTGTTTGCTGTAATTATTACCTCTGCATTATAAAGAAGTATTGGCTTGATGAAATGTTGAAAAATGTCGGAGGAATATTGTTGTCTACAATGAACATGTGTTATGGCTTTAGAGGACTAATTGTTGGTTCATAAACATCCACTGAGCTTGTGCCAAGAAGAAGAGAAGGTACAGTTTTGCTTTGTGCTGTCAGTATTTAAATTTGCCATTTATTTATAATTTTAAAGGGGAAATTTATGATTTATGATTTTGTGTTTTGATATAATGGACAAATCTTGGAGAAAATGAAAATAGAAATTAAGTCCTATCTTATAAAAAATGCCTTTTATTCAATAGAAGAGTACAAAACAGGCATCATTTTATAAGGTTAGCTGCTAACTTTCCGGGAGGTGTGTGTTCTGAACCGAAATGTTATTGTAAATTAAATTTTATAATTGTATATAAATTGCATTTTATATATGCTAATTGTATATCTAATGGGCAAAATTTTAAAATTTGTAAGTGTGAAATGTACTATGTTATCTTCTCTTTTGACAAACTTGTAAAATTTTATTAGAAAGGTGAATAAATCTGAATCTAAATCAAGTGATATGATACCTCAAATGGTAAACACGCTGATTAAAACAATTTATTTACAAATTGTCAGATTTCTCAAAGATTGGGGTTTCTGAATCATCTGTGAGACAAATTTAAAAGAAAACTGAATTTGGTATAGACAAGCAAGAACAAACCTTGTAACTTAAATCAGCAAGATTAGAAAAGATCATATGATAAAATTTTTTGTTTTAGTTTTGCTGCTTATTTAAGGCATACAACATTTATCTTGAAGGAAAAAATTATAATTTACCTACATCACTTTATTTTCATTTAAACTATAAACAAGTTTGATTCAATACAATACAGAGTTATGTAATGAAAGCAACAGCTTTTAATTATAAGAAGCAAGAACAAAATAATAACCTTTGTAAATCGCCATTAAGGTAGTTGTCTCATGTGTTTATGAGAAATCCTAAGTGGTTTACCGGGAGAAACACGAGTCAGTTGGAGAATTTAGTGTCATGTCGGCACGTTGGCCATAGAAGCTCAAGGGTTAGAGTGGCTGGGCGGCAACCAGAAGATCCATGGTTCAAGTCCCAGCTATGGCATTGAATTTTTCAGTCTGACTCTATCTTTCCATGCTTTAGCCTACACACGGCCAGTGTAAAAAAACACTTAATTTCCATTAATTGTACCTAATAGTAGTTAACTATAAAGCCCGGGCCTTAAAGTACTTACATGTTGTAAGTCGCCATTAAAGTGGTTGTCTCATGTGTTTATGAGAACTCCTAGTGGATTACCGGGAAAAACATGAGTCAGTTGAAGAATTTAATGTCATGTCGCCATGTTGGTCATAGTAGCTCAAGGGTTAGAGCGGCTGGACGGCAACCAGAAGATCCGTGGTTCAAATCCTGGCTATGGCATTGAATTTTTGAGTCTGACTCTATCTTTCCATACTTTAGCCTACACACGCCCAGTGTGAAAGACAAAATTAATTTTCATTAATTGACCTAATAGTGATTAACTATAAAGCCCGGGCCTTAAAGTACTTACATGTTGTAAGTCGCCATTAAGGTAGTAGTCTCATGTGTTTATGAGAATGCCTAAGTGGTTTACCGGGAGAAACATGAGTCAGTTGGAGAATTTAATGTCATGTTGGCACATTGGCCATAGTAGCTCAAGGGCTAGAGCGGCTGGACGGCAACCAGAAGATCCGTGGTTCAAGTTCCGGCTATGGCACTGAATTTTGCAGTCTGACTCTATCTTTCCATAAGAAGAAAATACGTTTATTTAAACCACTGAGTGGACAATAACTTTAAATTTCTCACTTAAGTTGTGCTAATTGAAGAAAGAATTAAAAAAAAATAACTTGGAAACTTTATTAGTTCCTCTTTTATGATTTCTGTAGGCCACTTTAACTTTTGTAGTCATATGGGAGGGGGAAGGGCTATGATTAGAGAAACAACTGATTCTATTTATAACTTGTTAATTCTGGGTTTAAAATAAAAAAAATCATATGCATGCATAACACAATCCATTCCAGATTCACACTTTCACACTCTGTAGAAGGTAGGAAATGATTTTATTTCTGATAAACTCCCCTACACACTAAGAATCAAATCTGGAACGCCTGAGTTGAAAGCCAGATCAATGACCATCTAACCACAGAGGAAGTCTAACTCAATTTATTGTAAGAATAGCTTCTACCACCAACTTAGGAAATAACCTAACATAAATTAAAAATTCTATTAACTTAAGCCATTTTGAGAGAACGTAGGCTTTCACGGCCAGAGTCAATATAACTAGGAGTTATTTCCAGGCTGTTACGTGTGATCTGCTGGAGATAGAACTTCCAGCAGACCATGGGATAACAGCCCGGAAATAACTCCTATTTATACAGCTATTTTGTTTTTAATCATAAAAACTATTTGTAGTCTGTTAATTGACACTCGTCACTTACTATAAGTAAAAGTAAGTGACGAGTGTCAATAAATCAACTACAAATAGTTTTTACAATTAATTTTGACGTCACTGTTACTAAATTCCTCCAATCACACATATTTTGTTTTTGTTACTGCTTGACTTGAATAGCTTAATACCATTATGCTTCATATTCCTGATCTAACAGCTGAAATTTATAACATAAAATACTCTTACAATACTTAATATGTCTAAGTCATTATTTCTTATGCATAGTTCATGCTAAAATGTTTAAAAAATTATGGGTTAAGATATTGTTTTGCTGGAATTTTAACTTAATCATAAGTAGGTACTGGTAATACTGTTAGGCGTATATTTCAAACTCAATAAACAGTGCTGTATGGCATATGGTATTATTTTTTGCAATTTTGATTCCTTTATTTAATTTTAAATAATTCTACAGTTTTTGGTATGTGATTTCAATGCAATTTTGCCCTATTTTCTATTTTAAGGATATTTTAAACACAGTTAAAAGAAATGATGCTCTGGTGTGGTATGACCATGAATTTCAATTACAATAAATTCCTCTATCTTTTTGACATTTACATATTTTTTGTGTGACAGATTTATGTTTTACAGAAACAGTTAATTTATATATTGCAATCAATAGGTAATGCAATCACGTGTATAATTTTTCTTGCATGCATGACTTCCTAATCCTCAGACTTCGGTAAAATCTTTAAGTGAATTGTTCTAAAATGTGGAATATTTTGGGGCATCAGTGCATAAAAGAGGAAGTGCAATAGAGCAATATATTATGCTAGTTGCTAGAAGCATCAATATGTCTTGAAAAATAGTAATTCAATGACTAAGCAATGTACATACACAAAGCCTACCTCTGTGGTAAAGAGGTAGCATGTCTGCCTCAAATTCAAAAAGTCTTGAGTTTGAATCTCATTTGAGGCAAGATTTCTCCAGGATTTTCCTTTATTTTGAGAAGATCAATGTTAGATAATACTACGCCCCAGGGTCCCAAACTTGTTTGAGTATTGTTTCACACAAATGGATGTGTAAACTTCCATGGTCTGTGTCTTGATGAGTAACTTGAGCTTCCACAGAAAGTTATGTCATCTTGAATAAAGTTGCTGATGTTAGCTCATCTTATTAGCAGCTTTTTTTCTGATCTCTTCTATAATCTTTGTGCTGTTGCTTTTGTTTATATATCTGCAGTTCCTGGTGGCTCTGACCTTTTGTTTCTATTCGCTATCTGTTCTACCGATCCATGTTGGTGCCAGTGTCTAATTCTTGAGCACCTTGTAAATGAATTCTGTTTTCTTTTTCTTTGTTATTTGTCTCTTTAGATTTTTCATCATCCTGTTCTTTTTTTCTTTTTTGGCCAAGACAGTTGTAGTGGCCAAGAGTTATCAATTCCGAGAGGGTCTTGTGGCTCTGCTCCTCACCGGTAGAACTCCAGCCAATAGCAATACTTATGAGCACTGTTCTCCAGAAGCTAAAGTTACTCATCATTTCATTGTGACCTACCAGAGTAAAGGAGATTAAACTTCAAGTGTTTGTGTATGTGTGTTTTTGCATGTATGTGTGCATGCACAGTTAGCTTTAATGCAATAGATGTGCAAACTACATAATAATCCAAATATCTTATGTATTCTCAAATCTGTCGCTCTGGGTGTCTCAGTTCGTTGGGTGCTGGCTGTGGGTTTTTTAAATGTGCCTTAAAGCAACAGCCTAATGTCAGTAGGTTTACCAGCATGTAAAGGAACTCCTGCAGGGCCAAATTCCAGGATACCAGCAGTGCTGATACTGATCCTAACAATTGACAGCATCTTTAAACAAAAAAGAAAGAAAAAATCCATAGATCTCTTACTGGTTCTGCAATTTCTGCCTTACATCAAGCTTAATGTACAATGTAGAAATTGGTTCACACTTAGAGCTATTCCTTCATTTTATATAGGTCTTAAATTGACATAGATTCTTTATAATAACTGTTGTTAGAGACATGGTTTCATTTGTATCTATTTGAAGTTGATTGTTATGGACATCATAGGTTCAGCAATCCCAATACAGCAGGTCAATTTTCCAATCTTTTTTAATCAATGACCTAATTAAAAGACTATTAATATATAGCATCACAACTATATTGGAACAAATAAGAATAAGTCGATGAAATGGAAAATGACCTTATAGCCTGATTTACATTCCTTGGTTGGAAGGAAAGTCAGTGCTAAGGTATTCTGGCTATGCGAACATGCAAGGTAAAAGAACTGGATCTGCTGCACTCTCGACTATTCCTGCCAATGAAATAAAATATAAGAAAGTAACTTAAGAACTTTCATTTAGCTGGTTCACACCTCAGACTAGGTGCATGGTGTCACATACAAAAGATCTAACAATGATGACTGAGCAACAATTTATTTTACATACAATTAAAAAAATGAAATCAAATAATTTAAGAAATAAATCAGCACCCCATACAAACAGAGAGAATGCTGTTGATGCAAAAGGAAGTCTTTCTGAAGATTGCACATTAATTAGGTCTTCTACTGCCTGTTTTATTCTGGAGATTTTCAAGCTTCCTGGGATCAAAACAAAATGCTTATTTAATTCCATGATGTGAGGAACTTCTAAATTCACAACCCAGTATACAAACAGAAAATGGGGATATATATATATATAGGGTGGTTATAAAAGCATTCCTTCACTTATAGTGGTACCCAATTGTACAATAAGTTACCTCTTTATTCAAAGCAGATTGAAAACCAAACGATTTTTAAATTGAAACTAGACAAATTTTTAAGGGAAGCATGTTTTTATTCTATTCAAGAGCACCTGGAAAGTTAGTTATATTATATTTTGGCATTAATCTTATACATGTTTTTTGTACTTTCTGTATTTAAATTTTGTACTTAAAATTTTGTAAATATTTTTGTTTTGACATGTCCGACAATCTTGTATGAAGACTTATAGGATGAATAAATTGAATTCAATTGATCACTGACAATGCTTGGTAAATTGTGTAGGAAGGCAAACGGATCATTTTCCAAGCAGCAACCCATGTCCGGAAACATACAGTCTGAGTGCAGTAGACTATTAAACTGTCCATTTCACAAGTCGTCAATACAATGAACAAACAGTGTGCAGCACAAAACAGTTTAACATTACAAAAGGAGTTCACACTGGGTACTTCCTATGTCAATGCAGAGCCTATATCGGCAGCACTAAGCTTTATGTAATGGTGGTTGACCTGAAAGAATGGTAATCGCTCATATACTCATGCAATGAGGTGCTCCTCTGACGTTATAGGAGTAGTGTATACTACGTTTTTCATACTACCCCACAGAAAATAGTCCAGTGATGTCAGATCTGGTGATTTTTTCCCCCTCTTTTAAATGAAATGAACTGTTGCAGAGAAAACATTTTATGTTTTGCAAAAATGAAACACGTGATGAGGTAAAAGTGTTATGTTCTGAAGAAATGGTAGAAATAGCTGTACATAGCTGGAAATATATAACAGTCCATATTAATTATTGTATATTGTGTCATGTTGAATAAGAAGACAAAGATTAATTAAAAATGAATGAGTTTAAAATTATAGCATACAAAATAAAATAAAACAATCTTGAAAATATAAATGAACATTATTTAACAAATGCTCAAAGTATTAACAAATTAAACCATTCAGTGAACTTCCTGTTGCTCTAAAACAGACATGGTCCATGTTAAATTTAAAAGGCGCACTGAACGATCTTCTAATAAGGAATACTTTATACACTGCAAATGAATTCATACAAATTCCTGAACATGTGGTTTTGTATGACAAGGAGAAAATGACTAAGCAGCATTTCTTTCTTTTCCCATCTATAGTTCCCTTAAAATTTAACCCCAGTAAATGTTGCGAGTATACCAGTGACTTAACCCAAATGAAACTGTCGTGGTAAAAATAAATGCATAGACTGAGAGTGTTTTCATCAAAACATTGTAGACATGTAGCGAAGTGTAAATGTTCCAGAGCAATATCAGCATCAATGAGGAAAACATATATGTTGAAATCTCAAACCAACATTTCATGTCTTGTGTTTATTATGGAATTTGTTCATTCACTTGTATTCTTTAACAGTCCAATAAAAAGTTTGCTATTAAGATATTCCCTTAAATAAGTCAGTAACATTACGTTCCATTATAAATACATAGCTATTCTTATCAAAAGGAATCATATATCTCCATAAGGATTCCCAAAACTGATAATGCATTATATAACAGTGTTATGCAATGCCTGTTTGTAATAGTTCCCTTATTTTATGTGCTTTGTAAGATACAGGTGCATCAGCAAGCCTTGGAAAGGCAGTGTGTTAAAAAAAAGAATGCACATAAAATTAGCATTTTATTATCAGTGCAGCTTACATGAAATATGCATAGTTCAACTGACAATTCAAAGTGCACTATCTTAAAATCAACATTGGAATAGGCGAGTGTGATGTGAAATTTAGCAGTGATATGTTACAGGGTAATGAAATGATTAAAATGGTTTAGTGTCACCAGTTACAAAAACAGGAGCATAGATATAGAGAGCAAAAATTTAATCAAATTCTTTCAAGTGAATGTTCTAGTTATTTTGAAGTGTAAACATGGTGAACAAGTATGTCGCAGATTTATTGTGGTTAGTGAAAATAATCAAAGGTTATTGATTATGTATTACAGCAGTTAGGCTTAAGACAGGGGTGCAAATTGAGTCCTATACTATTCAATTTATTTATAGACGACATAATAGAGAAGGTTAAGGAAAGCAATGCCCATTGCCCAATAATAATGAAAAAAGAGATCCCTGGTTTATTGTATGCAGATGATTTAACGGTAGGAGCAATTTCCGTAATAGGTCTACAAAAATCAATTGAGGCAATCCATAGGTTTTGCGATGACTGGGGACTAAGAATAAACAGCAAAAAAGAAAAAATAATGGTATTTAAAAGAGGATCGATACTTAGGAAAGGAGAGGAATGGTTCATAGGAGACCAATAGGTAGAAGTTGTAAAAGAGTATGACTATTTAGGTGTAAGGATGTGTAGCAGTGGAGGATGGGCTGCACAGGCCAGAAAAGTGATAGCATGGCAGGGCGGCAATGTCAGGGGTAAGAATATGTAAACATAAACTGGAGATGTCAGTTAGATGGTTAGAAAGATGTATGAAGTTGTCGTAGAAGCCAGAACAATGTATGGGGCACATCAGAGATAGGAACACAATTAGACCAGATGTATGGATTGTTTTGCAAAGAACTACTAGGGCTGCCAAAATCGGCACCAAGAGAGGTGGTAATACTAGAGCTAGGTAATACAAAAAGGAGGGGAATAATAATAGAGAGAATATTGAAATTCTGGTATAAGTGTATTAAAGGGCAGAAAGGAGAATTATTGAATCTGTGCATAAAGCAACAGAAAAGCATTAAAAATACAAATAGTTGGTGGTCGGAATTGGAAAGTATATTAAAGATGGGCATGGGAGATCTATGGAGAGCAGAGGAGACAAATTATAGCGGCTTTTGTAAGGAAGTGAGAACTAGACTACAAGACATAGATAGGCAAGAGGTATGGGAAAGTATAGAAGAAAAGAAATCTTTGAAATTTCATAAGCAATTGAAGACAGAATGTGGTAGGGAAAAATATATAGATCAATGTGGCAAAACTGGAAGAGAGGGCATAGCATGGATGAGGATAGGAATATTATACTTAAAAGGGATGAGAAGTAATGAGGTAGGAATTTGTGAATTTTGTGGAGATGAAGAGAGCACTGTTCATTACCTAATAGAATGTAAGGAGCTAACAATATGGGATAAGAAATGGGACAGTGTAAATAAAGAGATATTGGCAGTACGCATGTTAATGGGGATGGGAGAAAAGAAAAATAGATGTATAGGAGATTTCTTATATAGAATAAGAGAAAAGTGGATTAGGGCAAAAGAAGCGAAGGTCAAGAAGAAATGACATCAAGCTGATCAGGAAAACCAAAAGCTTATAGCCAGGGGACCTGAGTCAGCAAGTAAATCTTAAGGTCCAATTTCATGTATTTGTACAGGGGGTATAATACAGCATGTTCTATGTTAAATTTTATTGTACTGAATTTGTAAGGGATACTGTACAAATAAATAAATATCAAAATATCAAATATATCTATTACAACAGATCACATAGGGTCGGTCTGATTTCTTCAGATGGTTAGGTGCTGGCTTTCTGATCCCAAGGTAACAGGTTCAAATCCAAGCCAAGATTGATGGCTTTTTTAAGTGTGCTTAAAAGCGATACCCCATGTCAGATTTACTGGCATGTAAAATGACTTCTGTGGGATGAAATTCCAGTGCACCAGCAGCACTTATTGTCTTAGAAATTGGCAACATTGCTAACGAAAAAGTATTTTTAGTTAACATGTTGATACATATATTAAGGAATTCGGTAATTTAATTTTAATTCAAGCAGTGATCATTTACTACTACTAGTGGATTAACAAGTATAATCAGAACAAGCAGCAGATATTTGAAGGAAAGGGAAAAATGTTATTAGTCAATACATTATATTAAAAGTGAAATGAGAAGCACAGTTACAAATTTAAACAGGTGTTAGAATTAAAGTAAGGACAAAGCTGCCAATGGGATATTTTCAAAGAGAAAAAATTATTCACAATTTGTGGTGACTGATATATATATGGAAAGGTAGAGTCAGAGTGAAAAGTAATTCTGGTTAAGAGCAGCTGGATGGATCTCGGAAGATCAGTAGTTTAAATCCCTGCTATGGCATTGAATTTTTCAGTCTGACTACTTTTCCATACTTTGGCCTACACACGGCCAATATGAAAGAACAATTAATTTCCATTTATTGACCTGTGGTCTGAACTATAAAGCCCAGTACTTACAACACAGTAGGTCACCATCAAGGTAGTTGTCTCATGTGCTTAGAGAACTCTTAGTGATTTACCGAGAAAAACATGAATCAGCTGGAGAATTTAATGTCCTGCTGGCATATTGGCCATGGTAATTCAATGGTTAAGAGCAGCCAGAAGGAGACCGGAAGATTCGTGGTTCAAATCCTAGATATGGTATTGAATTTTTCAATGTGACGCTACCTTTCCATACTTAGTCTTACACACGGCTAGTGTGAAAGAATAATTAATTTCCGTAGGGAATATAACCAATACTTTAACTGTATTAACGTAAGAAGCAGGAGACAGGATGAGAAAGAGAATGGGAGTTCAGAATAAAACAATGAGTGATTTGATGAAAATAAAGTAGCAAAAAGAGTGCTGAAGCAAATGCAAATAAAATGTAGAAATACATGCACACAAAGTACCTACTTTAAAAGACAGATGTCTGAATTGAACTATGCTACATTCACCATAGATTTAGAGATATTATTTATCAAGATTTTAAATTGTAATCTCCCTTTCCTACACTTTAATTATCTAGAAGAATATTCTAAAACTTTCTTCCTATAGAAAACTGGCTCCCTGCATGACAAAATTATTGGAATGCTCCTGTTTATTAGGAAAGGAAGTCACTGGTAGGTATTTGATGCAGGTTTTTATCTACTTTGATCATCATACTTTACATCAAGAGACAATGGGTGTTGTCTTTATTCTATGGGGTAGTAAATGCAGTCAAAATGGGACATAATGGAGCAGATACCACCCTGGAGATTTGAAGCATTATTATAAAGCTGATCAATAAAGATAAAACATATGCAGAGCTTGCAGATATAATTAATAGAAGTCAAATAACAATGTTTAACATTGTTCATCTGTAAGAATTTCCACATGTGATGATAAAAACCAGAAGTGGAAGACCATTAAAGTTGAGACAAAGGGAACCGATAGAGACATATGAAGAACAATCCAATGGTTTCTGCACAGATCACTGCTTAGGTGAAAGAATACCTTGGTAAGCAAGTTTGTGTTAGGAGTATTCAGAAGATCCTGAATAAGATGGGCACAATTCCAGAACTCCCAGAAGAAAACTATTTGTAACTTTAACCAGCAATACCACTTGTACTTTGCAAACGAATATGTAACAACATACTGATTTTTGGGATATAAAGTATTCAATTTATTCATCCCCTATATTTCATACAGAGGATATGTCATTTTAAATTATAAGAAAACATAAAAATATACCTAAAAGTCTACTATATGCAATGCTTAGAAACTAAAATGTACATTGTTTATTTTCCATTTTTTGCTTTGCTTTCTGGTTAGGTAAAAGCAAATTTAACATCTATTGGAGTGATGGGCGGTTACAAATGTGGAACTGGGGAACCAAAGAACATGAAGGCACTTCAAACTTTGGGGAGGAGGGGTAATGGTATGGAGTTGTATGGCTTCTTTAGTGACTTCACTCTGGCCAGTCCAGTCAAGGTCATGCACACTGTTGGCTACAGTTTGCCTACCTCACAGAGTGCTGTTCCTCCCTCCATCACTGCTTCAGGTTAAATTTTCATACCTCAGGTGTTGAATGCAAACATTTTACATAACAAAAATTAATATGATGCAAATACTTGCATCAATCCATGAGTTTATTCTTTCTGTCACTTTAAATTTAATAATTTTTATACTTAATAACCCTGTTTTTTTCATATATGTTTATTACAAATATTTTTTAATTGTTAAAATAGAGTAACAAATGATTTACTGAGCCTGAGTTGAATAATGTTCTGACATCATTTTCATTATCAGAGAGTTTATTTTCATACTGCTATCCTAGCTGTCTTACTATAGACAGATTACAACCCTTTCAATGCATTTATCTCACAGTCCTACTACACAAACCTTTTTCTTGTAGATGTTTCAAATTACGAACATATTCCTTCCAGTCTTCTATGTTTACATATATGATGGCATCTTCATTGACTTTAATTTTGAATGAAGCAATTCTGTCAGCAGGTTCATGCTTCATATCCATGTGAACTCAATGGAGTTATATGACAGCCTTACTACTTCATGCCCATTTCCACACCAGTTCATCAAATTCATATTTTCTCTAGGCAGCAATGATCAGCACTACTGTGTTTGTAGATCTTGTTAAAATACACAATTGTCTGATACATTCTTATTTATGGAGTGAATCATTTCCTTGTTATCTGTCGGAATTTTCAAATGCTTGACTTTTCTCAAATGGGAAGCTGTTA
Source organism: Mantis religiosa (assembly GCA_030765055.1). Lineage (NCBI taxonomy): Eukaryota > Metazoa > Arthropoda > Insecta > Mantodea > Mantidae > Mantis > Mantis religiosa. The sequence goes on from CM060954.1 coordinate 41,359,435, forward strand.
TTAATACTTGAAAAACTTGTCCCTCAAAAAAATAAAAATGTAAGTGACAAGAGTTAAAAACTGACTAAAAATAGTTTTTTCAACTAATTTGCGCATCACTGTTATTGACGTTCTCCAAACACGCACAAGAGAATGTATTTGGCATTGCATCTTACACAACTTTATGTTAATAAGAAGAGAAGCAGGCTATTTATTTATTAACTCTATGCATTTATGAAAGCTTGCTATTATTCTACACTACACTGTATATGGAGGCAATAAACTGAAGCAAAACACAAATTTCTACTGCCATTACTAGTCACGAAATTACTGCTTATAACTTACATGTCTTGCTGTCCTTCAAATACTAAAAGTTCCATGCTTAAAAGATAAATTTTTTCCAGGATAAAAGTCTGATTACTTCACATTTTGTCAGTGTATGTTTTAGCAATTACCAACATAATTTTAAAATGGAAATGTAGAGTCAAACTGAAAAATTCAATGCCATAGATGGGATTTGAACCATAGATCTTCTGGTCTCCGTTCAGCCGCTCTAACCTTTGAGCTACTATGGCCAACGTGCCGATATGACATTAAATTCTCCAACCGACTCTTGTTTTTCCCAGTAAACCACTAGGAGATCTCATAAACACATGAGACAACTCCTTAATGGCAACTTAAAACGTGTAAGTACTTTAAGGCCCGGGCTTTATAGTTAACCACTATTAGGTCAATTAAATGTGAAGAATGTGAAAGAACAATTAATTTCCATAATTTTCAAAGTTTAATTTCTAAGGATTATAAATATATATACTTTCTTAAATGAAAATCCTTCTTTTATATAAAAAAATAAATGTTACAAAAAACTTTAAACTTTTTCCACAAGAGATCTTAATTTAGAACACAAAATGTTTGATATTATCACTGATGAAGTTACACAGAGAAACAGTTAATGAAGTACACACTGAATTCCACAGTGAACCTATATAACTCTTTTGTAACACCATACTCAGGTATGCCCGCCTCGATAATGTAGAGGGTAGCATGTCTGCCTCACGTTCAAGAGATCCCGAGTTTGTATCTCGGTCAGGGTGAGCTACCTGAATAAGTTTTTTCCGGGGTTTTCCCTTATCCTTAAAGACGAATGTCAGGTAGCTCTAAGCGACCCTGGACACATTTGAGCATCATTGCAACCATCTCATTCACCGTCCGATATGACTTAACGTTGGAGGACGTAAAACTAAAAAAAAAAAAAAACTAAAAAAAAATTACTCAGGCATTGTTGCAGAAGGGCACATAGGATCGAGGCCTCTCTTAGGAGAACTAGGTGAAATTTAAAAGATGTATCTCAGGTATTCTTTAATATAGATCACCTTAATAGTTTTTCCTTCTTTTGACACCTGTTTGCTTTATAACATTATAAACAAACAATTCATACTAAAATGCAAATATTTTAAAACAAGGATCTGTTCCTTTAAAAAAAAAAAAAAAAAAGGAACACTGGTGACTAACATGTGAAAATAATTAACAGACAAAAGCAGGTGAAAGCCTTATTAAATATAGCCTCTTGCTACGAATCTACAGCATAATGCAGATACCATAATGGACAAAATAATTTTATTTGAGTAAAAGGAGCAATGTCTATTCTGTCATTCTGAAAATAAAATAACAGAAATTACACACAATTGTGTTAGTAATTAAAATGCCACAATTTCTTGTCTTTATCATAATCTCTCCAAGCATAGCCCACAGATTTTATTACACATCAGTTATTTCAAGACAAGAGTATAGGCTGATTTAAAGCATAAGTTTATTTAGTATCTGAACATAAACTAAACTGAATATCTTACTATTGCATTTATAAACTAGTGACCATTTCGTCAACCACTGTTTTAGTATAAAATGTGTTACAGCTAATATAAATGCATAGCACAGTCTAATAAATTTTTCTTTTGTATATGTTATGTTTATGTTTGGAGGAATTTGGTAACAGATCAAGCCAAGGAATCGAAGCAACAGTAAAAAAGAAAACTCACCAGTTTTAGATGTTACTATGAAGCAGTAAGAAGCGTCAGCATTGTGTTTAGTTCTTTAAATGATTATTGTGTATTATTTTGTGGAGTTTGTTTGCAATTGGAGGTAATGTCAACTTAATTTAAAGTTAAAATGGCGAACATTTTGCATAATGAAGTGACACTTTATATATATTTTGTTCCTAAACAGTCTGAAAATATGAAAAGTGTAAAGGAAGAAAAATGTGTTACTCTTTTGATTCAGTTTGCTTTCTACAGCAAATTTCCTGTCCAGACTAAAATTGTAAACTAGATGTAAGATGTTATGTACACTATATCATTTTCAATGAAATTATATACAATTTATTTTTGTGAACCGTAGGCACCAATTCAAAGTATGAATTTCCTGTTCATAATCCAAGTAGACATAAGTTCAAAATAAAGTGGATAGCATTTTCTTGATTGACATACAGAGACAGCCATTTAATGTTCAACCTGTTTTGCTGTGACTGTCTTTCATGATCAAATCAAATTTATTCACCAAATTATTTCCAATACAGAAATATTGGCTTCATAAAAAAAGAATACAATACTTCAAAATAAAATTTCAATACAAAAACATGGTTAAATGATATTTCACTGCAATACATATTTGTAACAAACTAATTTACTGAACAGCTTTCACGTATTCATTCACAGAATAAGCAGCTCTATTAGAACTTTCTTTAATTCCTTTTTAAACATTGCTAAGTTCGGTAATTTCTTAAAGAATTGGGTGATATATTATATAATTTAATACAATTATAATGGATGCTTTTTCATACTGGGTGCCTGCACTTCTTAAAGATATGCAGATGGAAGTATTAAAATATTAAATGATATGAAATAAGGTCTAGAGCTTGTATTGCTTGGGGAGGTTTAGCATTAAATGTATTGCCCACTTTTGTATTATAAAAATTCTATTGCTATAGCTTGACTTTTCCTAGAATATTACACCATAGGCTATTTTAAGAATGTCAAGATTAACTGATGATGTAAGAATATATAACACAAAACAAATGCAGCATATATAGAATGTTTACTCTTTTGGAACACACAGTGAAGCAAAACACAATTAAATTCAAGATGAGTTGTATTTTAACACATGTATTCAATATAGGTATGTAAGTAAAGCTTGTGTGTTAAAAATATGACTCACCTTGAATTTATATGTGGCATACCTATTTTGATAAAGCATCAATATGAATTCCCCAATTAAGATTACTATCAACCCAAACTCCCAGAAATTTAATGTTATTGGTAATACTTCTATTCATTCTCTAAGCAAATGTCAAGAAAACTTGCACGTTTGTTAACTCTATGATGAAAGCCTACTGCAACATTTCGTTTTTTTTATTAAGTTTACTGTCTTTAAATCAATAGTCTGTAATGCCATTAGTGTTTGCTTTAAGCCATTGGTGATTGTATTGTATTACTGTATGTTATATTTGTATTCTGATCACGCAGTAACTTGTAGGTTTAGAAAACTGTAGTAATTAAAGGGCCAGCCTTGCTTTACCTTCCCTCTCCTTAACCTTATTTTAGACCCATGTCTGATTGTACTTACCTTTCACCTTTTAGAAAGTTATTTTCAAAATTTCTTCATGTAATGATAAGGTGAATAATGTACTGATTTAATTTCAGAAAAAATTCACACACTCCCCACTTTGATTTTCTTTAAGCACTCATTCAACTTTTTTTATTTTCTTTGCTAACTCATTTTAAGGCTTCAGAACTTCTGGACAAACACTTTCCAGTTTTTTTTAAGACCTTGATTTATAGATCATCACATATTGTACTGTAAATCTAAACTTTGATTTATAGATTGTGATCTCTTTCATCACATATTATACTGCAAATCTGTATCAATTTGATTGACTTTATATTCTGTTTCGAATGTACATCCTGCTCTATAAACTGAACATCTTCCCCAAGATGTGTCTAATCTTAGCTCCCCATAGGGGAGGGGATCCGTCCCCTTCAGCTGCCGTGGTGCAGGCGCTGCGGACCCCTAGCACTCGTGGTACCTCTGACGTTACTAGAGGAACCTCGGGCCGAACATTCGAGCCCCTCCCTGATTTGGAGTTGTTCGGATTGGGTTGAACTCGAGGGGGCAGTGGTTCCAGAAACCTGTGGGTGATCGGGTACGTCTCCGGACGGGGTTGAGGGAAGCCTTTAATATTCCTGCGTACTAGCCAGCATAGCTAGTAGAATATTTGCATCCAAGTATCTTTCTCAAAAACTATGTTCTACTTGTGTGTTGGTTGAACATCTAATTTTAAAATACTTCCGCATTAGCAATTTCAATGGAAGATCTATTAGAGATGACTACACTTTACTGCTTTGAATTTAAGATAATACATCAGGGAAATTTAGTAAAATTGTGAATTCTGTTGAAATTTGTTTTTTGCACTTTTATTTTTGCGTACTTTCATGCTGTATATTTACTTTCTTAATCATTACACTGAACTTTTCTCAAACACTTCAACATTTTTCACTTTTTAAAATGCTCCTTGGACTGAAAGGGAGGGTGTAGCTTCTTCACACCTGCCACAAAAGAATTTCCAAAACTACAGGGAGTGCATATTAAGGATCTGTTGCCTGACCATGATTGCGTGGCTCATTTGATCTAAAGGCCATTATTTTGCAAACCATTTCTTTAAAGGAGCCAACAGACAGCTCCAGTAATTAGGGAGCTAAGCAAAGGGGCCAGCATGCTTTCATTCCAGTATTGCCGCTGGCATCGTAAAAGTGTCACACTTTTAACAACTTAAGATGACCAGGTAAAGGAGCCAGCATATGCAACACAAATACTGCCAAATGACAACTCGTGCACCTGGTCACACTAATCTCTTCTCAGGGCTAGTCGTCCCAATCACATCAATGTAGCAGCAGATACAAACTAAATGTACTACCAATCTCTCCCATTGTGGCAACATCTGGACGTGTTGGACTGCATCATTAATCCTCTTCACCAAGAGGCATAGCCCTTGCCATGGTTGTTGAAGTTTGGAGCAATGCCTCTTGGTGCAGGATGAACAATCATTATGGTGGAAACTTTGGCTATTGGTTTGTCAGTCGTAATAAATTCTCATGTGGTTGCTTGCTACTTGTATGTTTTGAGAGACCTTCTAGTGCATATTGTGAAGATGGACCAACAAGTTCTCCATAGAACCCATAGATGACTCTCAAACATCAGGTCACATGGCACACACAGCTCCCTGCTGAAGATTAAGATGGCTGGTGTTAATCTGGTGGTGTGAATTGCCAAGTGGTAGACCTGCAGGAAATGGTCTTCCTGGTGATTAGCATGACCTTCTTCAAATACTATTTCAGAGTCTTGATGTACCCTTCAAATATGTCTTGCTGTGGATGGAGGCTTGTTGTGCACTCCAAGTCCCCAAAGTGCTTCCCTCATCAGATACCACTCAAAGTTGATGTGCTATTGTTGTGTAGCTCCAATGGTAGTCCAAAGTAGTGAAAAATTCTTTCACAAGACAGTTTATGATTATTTTGGCCTCCTGGTTAGGAATGACATACATCTCGGGCCATATGGTGAAATACTCCATGACACTTGATTCTCCTGTCAGACAGGGAATGGACCAATTATATCAATGATGGTGCATTTGAAGGGTGCCCCCACATTAAATTGTTGCATGGGATTGCTACTCCTGGAATGCAGGGTGCAACTTGCCACACACATATGACACAGGCAGCACCAGTTTCAGAGCCTGCACACAGTCTCAACCAGTACCTTCTTTCGGGCACCTCTAGACACACTGCTGAAATCACACATAGCTGTGGCGTGCAACTTCTTCACTTAAGTACAGTGACCACATTCGTCTGAAAAATTTAAACTGGGTTTTTTATTTATGGATGTTCTTTAACTGCTGTGGTTCATAGTGTCCCATTCTATACTGAGCATGAAAACCATTTAGTTTTGTTCAGAGGTCTCTTAATCAGACTTGAGGTTCTATTACATAGAAATCTACAACATAGGAACACCGGCTTCACTTACCTTCCAAAGGAAGTGGATTTTTATGCACGAAAAAATATATCACTCTCTGCCGGGTTTGAACCCGCAGTCAAGTCCAGAAGTCAGCATGCTACCACAAGATTACGGAGGACGACTCATTCCTCTAGGCGGGGTCTGCTTAACATGGTATCTGCAACGGAGTGACTCCTTTCTATCTGATGTTTTAATGTGAAGGCAAGCTCTTGGGAGTCTCTGGACTCAACAGGTTGTTTGGACCTCCAGGTTTTCGAAACTTAAATCTCAGGTGAAGGCAGAGAAATGTGGAATGGCTCACCGTACAGGCATTTGTGGATGTATTCCAACACCTTCACCAGTGCCAGGATAATCCGATGTGTGATGTAATTCCCTTCTGCCTTGAAGGACATCTTGCTGCAGTACATTATTATGCATTTCTATCCATCTTGGACCCGGGATAGTATGCCTCCAAAACTGCTGCCACTAAAATCGCCACCTGATTGTGGAAAATCTAAAATAATCGCTATCCAAAATGCTGACGAAAGCATTTGGAACGGAACCTCAGCCTTTTGTACTACATGCAAAGCCCTGTTCCTGCATCAGATAAATGAAGGGCTTTGGAGGCCACGCCGTGGCTCAGTGGTTAGACCGCTTGGCTCTCACCAAGGCGGCCCGGGTTCGATCCCAGGCGACCGCAAAGTGAGATTTGTGGTGGACAACACGGCGCTGGGGCGGGTTTTCTCCGGGATCTCCGGTTTCCCCCGCCATCTCATTCCACCGGTGCTCCATAGTCATCTCATGTATCATCAGTGTCATCGCCTGCGGTGCCGTATGTAGTAAAAGCGGGCGTTAAACACTACACATATATATATATGAAGGGCTTTGAGATGTTGGTTGAGCCTGCCGCAGTGGTAGCGTGCGCAACACTCATTTATCTTTCGTGCAAGGCCAACTTCTCACAGACTGAGATTTCTCTGGATCCTTGGTGCCCAAATAAGCTTCTTGCACAAGAGTTGGTACATCTGCATGTTCTCAGCTTCAGGTCAGCTGAACGATGATGTCATTTAGAACTAGTAGACAGACGTCGAAAGTCAACACTCATCACTGGTATGTTGTAGACCCAATGAGCATAACCATGCTTTTCCTTCTATTGGGTATCTAAAGTCAGTTGTCAGTATCGAGAACCAAAGAACCAAAGTCGAGATTCACTCGGCATCATCAAGAGTGTCAATGGTGTAGTCAATCTGAGATAAGAGATTATCTTTTCGGAAGCTTTCTTTATTTCACACAGAAGCATAGCTCGCCATTCTTCTTCACCATGAATACATGGAAGAACCAAGGGCTGTCGGAATCTTCAACTGCCCTTCTGGTTCTCATGTTCTTTAGTATGTCTCCCAGTAACACTTGCTTGGCCAGATGAACATGCCTTGGTGTTTGCCAGATATTACCCGATATAGAATGGGAGGCTGAGAACAAAAGCAGTTAAAGAGCGTCCATAAATAAAAGAATATGTTGGGCATCTTTGCGCCGTATGGCCGTAATTGCCGTTCTTCTTTGCAAGCAGTCTAAGTAGATATTGGACCACGGTTAGGTGATCAGCTACTGCATTGCAGCTAGTGGCCCAGATCTTGCGACGGTGTTGGGTCCTTGGTCAGTCACAAATGGTTCACAGTTTGCCAGCTCCAATCGGGCCTGGAGTTCTGATCAGTTTGATTCACTCAGCAGTCTCAGAGGCACTTTCTCCCAACAAGTTAACAAGATCCCGACAACGCCTTATCCGTTCAATGGTCTCTTTTGTTCGAAACTGGGTTCCCTGACCGATGATCTTTTAGATTTGCCTTTATCACCACCGCATCTTCACTGCCAAATCGCAAGATCATGTCGACGTCTTCCATTGCCTCATGGCTCCAGAAGGTTTTCAGTCCTAGTCAACTTTGCGGCGAACACCCACAGAATCACAATGCTCTGCCCTGCAGTCAACTCTAGCAGTACCTCCAAAGCAAGGTATTGCCTGAAGCATCAATAGCTGGTAAGACCTATTCAGTTTCCTTGGTGGCAAACCCTTCATCACATCTCAGATAATTCAGTTGCACCTGTCCACCAGTATGCACATAGATTTCCGTGTATCCACCGTCTGCAACTAAGCTGTCAGTCACTCTTTTACTGAATACTCACAGCATCACTCAAATAATATTGATGGCACCTATTTGACCCTTGCCACACTGGTCGCTACTCCATTTCTCGCCCGCTTCTCCAGCTGTCTGTTTGCCGAGCTCTTCATTGTCTTTCAACTCTGGTTGCAGGCTCTGCTTTTGTCTTGGAAATTTGCATCTTCATTTGCTCTATGCATCTTCTGGGATTCACTGTCATTACTTAATTTTCTATCTTCTCCATTCTGGATTTCATTTCTGTCTCCACTTTCTCAATTTTAGATTCTATGACCATCACCTCCATCATGGTGTTTTATACCACTTCTGGCACCAGTGAAACATTATTAAAGTAATTATTCTACCAAACAACTTTACTCATTGCTATTGATGTTCAGGGCAGCTCAGTTTCTCGTTACCTGTCACTCTGTCTCAGCTGACTTAACTGATATCTAGATAACCACTAACATCTATGTATGTAGTCACCACAACAATGACAGAATATGCTGAAAAGGTGGTTGCTTCACTCATACCTACTGCCAATAAAATTTTCAGAACTGCAGGTAGTGCATATAAAATGTCTGCTGCTTGTGCCATTTGATCTCAAGCCATTATTGGGAAGACTATTTTTCTAAATGGGCCAGCAGATGGCTGCAACAATCTACGCAGTTGAGCAAAATAGTCAGCATGTGCTATACAGGTACGACAAAAGGGCCACTTGTGCACATGGCACAGTGTCTTTAATATATCTTTACACGCTGAGCTCCTGTTCCAACTTTTATAACCTGTGAAGTTTACCAAGTTAATATTAAGAGTATTACCTTTACTATCAAATGGCATAAGATGTGTATGATATACTGAATATTAGGTGTAAATAATGTAAAAATAGAAAAATTACATTAATTTCTTCTGTGTGACATGACTATAGCACCTGCACATAATTTATCTTAATTGCTTGTACCCTATACTTTTTCTAGTTTAGAATTGCCAGTTTTCTTTTGTGGCTGCTTTTGGACATAGACGGCAAAGTAGATTACATGGTATAGTCTATAAAATAGACAAGAAAACTGGTGTATCACTAATAGAATGGACCATGGTTTTAAGATGAACCTCACATTCCTTAAGCTTTTTCTTTACTAGTGGGAAGCTTCAGCAATACAAATATATAAAATAGCTGAAACAGGTATGAAGCAAAGCATAGCGTAGCGTAACATAGCAAAGCAATCACCGGGGGATCAAAAGGTTTTAAAAAATATACATTTAAAACTACTGCACCACAGTCTGATTTAAATATTTAAGTCTACGAAGAGATGTTAAATGGTGTGTTTGAAATAAAAGATTGGTGAACAAATGTTGAATACGAGAGACCCTTTTTGGTTAATGATTTAATTCCAATACCAACTAAATTATTTTCATTGTGATTATATTAGTGTTCATCATTTTAATACTGAACTATCTTTGTGCTCTCTCTGTGATGTTTTCCAAAATAATTTGTTATATAACACCATATCAGCAGTATTTTGTATATTTGGACTTCTGTTAGACATAAACTCAGCTCAGCTCAATTTTTTTTAGGTACAACAGGTTATTTCTAGGCTTGTTAAAGTTGGGACTGCATCTTTTTAAAACTTTATATTAAAAAATCACTTCTTTAGAACAGAAATTTCTTCGCTATTTTCTCAAAACTGGCTAGCAATTTTGATTAAAATTCTGTATGTTGTCCTTTCATGGCACATAAAATGTATATCTTGAATTTTCAGCAAATAACTTGTCAAGTAATCTTGGTTCTAAATGACTGTCATGGCTAAACCACAAGAGACAAAAATCTTATTTCACAAAAAGTAGATCTTGTTAAACCCCATAACTTCTACCAGTACATTGTTTCTGAGGCACTAAGCATTTTCTAATTATTCCTTATTGGTTTGAATTTTAAATCTTATATTTTTTTTTTCCCAGGTGGAAAGTTGCTGTTCATTTTTTTCTCATGCACATGCAAAGATAGCAGAATGTCAAGTCATCACATATGGACCAGCACTTAAAATACCTATCACTCAGTGTATTTGTGAAGTATATTTGACTTGTGCATTACAACATTGTATTAGGGATGGCACGTTTTGACTGACTTTCCTTATTCTTTTGTGTAATGATATTTGAGCCTAATGGGACATCCTGTCTTCCAGGCTACAGATATATGACCCAATGGGATCATGTTTGTATCTAAATAACTTGTAATTCAATCTTTATGTCCAAATTATAGAAAAATACCCGATTTCTTCCCTACCTGCCAAGTACTTCCAACCATGTCCCACATAAAACTATTCCTCTAATCCCATTGTACCTATCAGGAAATATGCAATAAAATCATTCCTGCAGATATAAAAATTATTTGTGGTTGGTTTATTGACACTCGTCACTTACTTTTTCATATATTTATGAGAGACTAGTTTCAAAGGCCCTGGCCTCCATTTTCAATCTGCAGATGTTTGCAGATGTCTGCAGATGTTTGCAGAATCTCAATCAACATGAAGTAGCTAGAAGAATACATTTTTGTTGAAGAAAAGTAAGAGTATCTGTAAGTGCAACACACCAGCTTTTTAAAATATGATACTGTAATGCTATATAAGTCTCATTTGCATGCAGTTAGTATTTGCACACTGCTTCTTAGCAGCAAGTCCAAGGGCATCATTCCATGCTGAGAGTTGAGTGCATTCACTATGCATCTATTTCTTCACATCTAATAACTTATCAAGGCAAGTTGAAAACAACTGTTGCATTCACATGACTTTCTCTACCCATTATTTTATGACAACCTCAATGTAATGCATTATAAGTGACATAAATCTTTGAAGTAGTTTCATTACATTTTTACTTGAAGCTACAAGATGGACAGATGAAACCAAATGGTCAGATACTGGCTGTATTTATATATGGAAGAGGTTATATACGGTGATGTGTTAAGCTATATTTACATAAGATGAGTTCATACTAGTAACACTAACATCACTTTCTTTTAAATCATATTCTTAAGATAGGAACATTGGTTCCCAAAACATGTTAACATTAAAAAAAAAAAAAAAAAAAAAAAAAAACTAAAGTGACAGTGGTACTAGTACAGACTCATCTTAAGTAAATTCTGGCTATATGTTCCAGGAATTCACTACTTTTTCCATGCAATGGGAGAAACTGCACAGCATGCCTTTTAATACTTGTCTTTTGTAAGGTACAATTTTGTCTCTTAGATTTATTAATAATACCAAATCCCTTACCAGTGAAGTGTTTCAATTAGTATTCCCAAAAAATTTAAGATATACATTTTATTTTGCTTGTAAATATCTTAAAGATACAATTCTTTAATTAAAAATACTAGAGATGTTTTTGAACAAATAAAAAACTTTGAAATATTTGATGTGAAAAGAGTGGTTTGTTCTGAGATTTTCTTTAAAATTTTTGTGTTGCACCTCTGGAAAATGCTGAACCTAAGTGTCAAATTTGGTATTTAAATGACATTTATTTTTGGGTTATGTTATTCATTCACTCATGTGCTTGCTTTCATGCTCACTTTCCTAAACTAATTGTATTAGTTTCAGATGGTCACATGTTATATGTAGGTACTGGAGAAAGTAAAAATAAGTGATCTGTTACCATAATGATTGGAAAAGAATGAAGTAAAACAATTTGTGTTGTTCAATAAAATATATATTAAGTTTGTATTGTCTTTAATTACCCAACTTCTTAATCAAAATAGACAGAAAATACTCTATTCCACACAAAATCTAATATCAATAGCTAACCTGAGATCCAGTTTTAAGGTTGAAACCCAAAAGTATTTTTTGCAGAGAGAGAGAATGTGTCAAAAGAAGTAAAGAACAAGATTTCCAGCACATTCCCAGGATACAAGGTGAAAATTTCAAGAAATTTGTTATATTTTAAATCCTTTATATAGAAAAAAGTTTTTGGTTTTCAACAATGGCTCTAAGAATTCTGAGCATCACATATATTGGAGTGGCATGACAAAATGCATATTCTGACTTATGTCGATGAATCTTATAAAACCAAATAATTGCAAACGATGGACCAAAGTTTGCAACAGAAAAAGTATCGAGTTCCTTAAAATATATAATTTATGTCTAATGGGGAACTTGGTTGATCACTGTTTACGAACTTGTAAACACAAGAATTCATTTTCTTTATTTTCTTTGCAGAAGTTCCTAACCAAAATAAAGTTTTACACAATATAGAGTGCTGGCTGTGATTTCTGCATCTTGCATGCAATCGTGAAGGAATAAATGCAACAAACCTATACAGTCTAAATTTGAATATTTTTCAAAGAAAGCATTTTTATGGTTTAGGTAAAGTGGACAGAAGTTATTAAATTATAGATGAGTCGCATTTATTACACATCAGCTTCACTTACGTACCTAATTTGAAGACATGTTTTTGGAAGCATCATTCACATCGTCGGCGAACGATGCCTAAGAGCCAACGATGCGAACGATGTTTCGCAAAACATGTCCTCAAATTAGGTATGTAAGTGAAGTTGATGTGTAATAAATACGACTCATCTATAATTTAATAATTATTTCGCTTCACTGTGATGTTCCAATACAGTTAAATTTCGATATATCGACAGAAGTTGTTTTAAATAATAGTCCCTATAATACATAAGGGACACCTGTGAAAGTATGGAAAGAGAAAGTCATGCACGTGTATAACATCAGATTATTGTTTTTACATAAATTAATGCAACATTGTGTCTATTTTAAAAGACAATGTAGAAAGAAACACTTGGTAATACAGTTGTTCAAAAAACTGATAATGGATATTTAACAAGGTGTACTAATCTGCGACAAATATAAAATTAGTGAAATTAATAAGCAGGATTATCACATTAAATAGGCTTCATTCTCTACCTAAAAAGCCATAGTGGAAGAGAGTTATGTAAGCGAGTATGAATGTGGCCTATATGTTTCAGAGTATTTTACTTGAAGGGTAATAGGCCTACATTAATCTTAAAGATTTTCATAACTAAGTAATCCCAATGCACATATTCTCTTGAATGCTTACTTTAAATGTTGATGTAGTCAGCATCAATGCTTCAATGCATTACATAATAGTAATAAATTGGTTTTAAATTAACATTACAAAATAAAACCACATTGGTAAACTGTAATTACTAATGAACAATATTGTTTTATTTTTCTATATTTCTCCAAATTTTTGTTACGTTTACTGTCAAAATACTTTACAGAGTCCCCAAAAGAGGAACATTTTAAATTGATTGGCTTAATCTTGTGATTATTTTAATAGAAACTATGGTACAGTCAAACAATCTAGAAAAATAATTAATGTAATTACCGCCAAGGTAGGATGATGATCACCAGGTATTTTCACAACCATTTCACTCTTAATTTGATGCTTGGCTTAGAGATACAAGTAAGTATATCTTTCAATAACTAATCTAATTTTGATGTGGAACTATTGCAAACTCTGTGAAATCAATGGACATTTTTGTAACTGAACCAGTAATAAGAATTGCTTCAATATGACTTTCTTACATACAACTAGAAGTATAATAAAGTAAATCACCAGTATACTGCACAAGAAGGGATCAGTGAAGGATGGATCAGGAGTCAACCATCTTTATTTTCAAATTAATACATATGAATATTAAGTAAATAAACAAAAATAATAAATTAACATAAAGGAAAAATGTATGCTAAATCCATGCTATTATTGGAATGCACAATAAGTTCAAACATGCTCACAATGAAATATTCAGCTTTACACAAGATTGCAATATCAAAACATTCTTTTTCTTATCCTTAAAAATATTTGATTTCAAAGCTAAGGGAACTAAATAAATATCAGTGCTACAAATGCATCAACTGCCTGATTTATTATACTGCAGCAATCCTATCATACACATGTTTTCTTTACCAAATCATAATTAAGAAATTTACTACATTTTTTTAATTGCCCTTCTTTGCACAATAGCTTTAAACATGAAAGTCATTTATAAATTAAAATACACTTATGCATATATCCCATGCAATTGTTTTGTTGTAGTCAGCGAGGATAAATAATCAATTGTTGAAATTAGCGCAGTGGACATTTTTGCATGATGAATGTGCAAACTGTGATAAGCTTAGCCAGAAGTTTAGCCAAAAATTTGTGAAGTTAGTTGTATATGAGGTACAGATCATCAACTGAATTAGTCATCAACACATACTGTTGCTAAACAGAGGAAAATGTACCTTCAGCATCTAATGTGATGCAGACAGACATAGTAGTTTTTGTCATGTGTGCAAAATGTTGGTGGGAGCAAGTATCCCCTTTTGGAAAGTAGAAAATAGTTATTTCAAGCAGTTTTTAGAAAAATAACTTTCTGCAAGAACTCACCAATACTTCTTACCTTCTTTTCCTCCCTTCCCGTTAACATTTTTATAGCTACTATCCTCTTCTTTACCTTCTCCCATTTTTCTTCCCATACCTTTTTTCTCCATATTGCAACCTCCTTGCATTCTGTTACATAGTGTTCTATGCTTTCCCCTACAAATTCTATTTTCCCTACCTCTTATCCCTCTTAGAAATATTATTCCTGTTCTCATCCTAGCTAACCTTTCTCTCTCTTACCTATTGCAATACTCTACATATGCTTCTCGTCCCCAATTTCTTTTTATTTGCTTGTAAAATTGTAATGATTTCGTATTTTCTAGACTTTTCCATATTTTCTGTCTTTCTATATCTTCTATTCTGCATTTTACTAATTTACCCACATTGCATGTATTTCTTTCCTCTAATCTCCATATATCTCCCATTCCTATTTTTTCCATAATTCCTCCTATCTCTGCCCACCAACTATTTGAGTTCTCTAATGTTTTTTTGCTGTCTCATGCATAATTTTATAATTTCCCCTTCTTTAACCAAACACCTACACCAAAATTTTATTATTCTTTCCATTATTATACAGCTGAGCAATTTCAAATAATAATTTTTGTTGCAAGATTTGACACACTCCATTTAATATTTAGAATTCCTTTTAACAATTCATTTTCAATTTCAGGTCAGATCATTGTCCATTTACCTCGCTTAGACTATTCTAGCTACTGAGCTTTTTAGTAAGAGCTGCTGTATTATTCAGTAACAGGGCAAATTTAAAAAAACTGTCAAATAATATGAGGTGCTTTTGATAAAACATGTGCATAACTCACTACTCAATTTTAAATCTACTTTTTGGTTACATAGCTTAAATGCACTAATTTAAAAACATGTAACATCATTATTTATACTGTGCATTAAGACATAACCATAAACTAGATTTAGAAAAAAGGGAATTATAATTTTAAATTATTTAAAATCATGAGTCAATGTTCACTATTGCTACTGATCTGTAACCTGTTTTTTAATCAAGAAATGTTTCAAAACCACTTAAGTTTCCATCCGCAGCTGATTACTGATTGATTATGGCTGAAGACAGTGCAGAGGAATCTGCTGCTGGAGAGATGAATTGGTTCAGAATCTTCAATAGCTTGAAATTCATGGCTTACTCTTGGTTCTAGTTGGTAAATATTTTCTCCCAAATTGACTATATAAGGGACTTTCAGAACATTTAAACAATTTGGTATTACTGTTAATGTTATGGTTTTCTACTGAAAAATGTTTTGAAACTATGGAATTTTCTGTAGGTTTGAGCATTATTTTCTTGAAGTGCTTTTGTATCTTTGTATCTAAATTCCTTTAGATCTTCCTCAATAAATTTGTTCCAATATAAGCAGTTTATTTGGTAAATAGACTTCTTTTCAGGAGTAAAGGAATTTATTGGCAGGTTAAGTAGATTCCTTAATACATATTTTGGATAAAGTTATACTTTTTTTTTTTTAATTCCAATGAACTTATTGTGGACACACAAATGATAGATGAACTTTCTCTATTTCCAAAGTGGTTCTGCTGATATTTTCTGTCTCTTTAATCTAGTGATTTTTCTGCTGATCAGCTTTTGACTGAATCCATTACCAAGTGCAGTCTTGAAAATGCATGGTTTTTGTATTTTAAATTAATGTCTTCCAACTTGAGCCATACCAGACGATAAATGAAATGGCTGAAATTATGCTGAAATGAGCCCAGGGTCCATACAGCTTAGAGGTACCCTACATTTGTCTTTCAGGATAAGGGAAAACTTCTGAGAAACACCTTATCCAGATAACTCACCCTGACCAGATTTGAACTTGAGACCTCTTGAACGTGAGGCAGACATGCTGCCATTTACACTACCGAAGAGGGCTTTGATAATGTTTTGATATTCTTAGTAAATAGTATGGTACTTAATTTATTAATTAACCTGATACCGAAAACAAATGATGAAACAGGTTTTTAACAGTTTCTTTTAAATTAACTGTAAATGCAAATTTGTTATAGATGCCAAATGAAACTATCATCAGATTTGAGGATCTTCATATTTAGTTGTAGAAATCATATTGCTCACTAAAGTGAGAATTAAATTGTATTACATTAGCAATTTTTTTCTTGGAATTTTTAAATAAAGTTCTGTGAATGTACTCTTTAAAAATTAAAATATAGATTCAATTTACCTACATATGCATTTGACTAATATCAGAGGCGTAATGGTTCAGGTTATCTGACCAAGTTTTTGATGCTCATTATAGTTATCAAATTTCTTTAATGCTTTAAATCCCCCACATTCAATGGCTCTTCAGGTTAATTTAAGAAAAAGTCAACATTCTATTTGGAATTTCACAATCTACTTGAATGGTGTGTAGTTTATTGATTCAACAGATTTCAAGTTCAAATTTTGGTTAAAGTAGGTTTCCTGAATAAGGTTTTTTCCAGCCTTTTTCCTTTTTGTCAGGAAGCTAATATCAGGTAGCCCAAAAACATCAGGCTCTTTTGAGCACTGTTTCACCTGCTTCATACATTTACAATTTGACGTGGTTAAAGAAGTTAGAGTTATTTTAATTCATTGATGGAAATTAAACATTTCTTCACACCAGCTGTATATAGGCTAAGATTTTTGATAGATGGAGTGAACATGAAAAATTCAATGCCATGGCCGGGATTTGAACCACGGATCTCCTGGTTTCTGTCCAGTCACTCTTAGCCATTGAGCTACCATGGCCAACTTGTCGTCATGACACTAAATTCTCCATTTGACTTGTATATTTCCCCGGTAAACCACTAGGGACTCTCTCTCGCATCCGAGATACACCGTTTGTGGCGACTTACTATTGTAAGTACTTGAGTCATCGAGGAAATATATGAGTCAAATGGAGAATTTAGTGTCATGATAACAAGTTGGCCATGGTAGATCAATGTGTAAGAGCGACTGGACGGAAACCAGGAGATTTGTAGTTCAAATCCTGGCCATAGCATTGAATTTTTCATGTTGACTAAGTTAAGAGTTGCTTAAAAAAATAAAAAAGGAAGTAAAATGAAGTAAAGAGAAAAACAAAGTACACCAAATGTTGCAAATGTTATCACAAAAGAAGTTTCTTATGGCTATATTTGTACTGTTGAATATCCTGTTGTATAACATTACCAGTTTTTTAACAGGGGTTTATTTGGTTTTGATCTTTACTGCCATGAATACAAAGGCAAGGAAGTGGGTTTTACATATATCCACACTGACCTTTTTACTGCTATATCCTTTGTGCAACCAGCAATTGTGTGGAATTAACCGCTTTGTCAACCTTATCATTTTATGTCAAATTATTCCCATAAGATTTGACGTAGAGTCTTTATAGTACTTGTCACATTTACACTCACTGACAAGCATGCTAGCTCTTTTGAATAATGACATAACTCTTATTGAGTTTGTCAATAGGAATCATGCCAATATTCTGAAGAGATAGCAGGATTTTCAACAAACATGACAATCAATAATCACTCCCAACTCCCAATATACAAAATTTTGGACAGCTTTCAAAAGCAACTTGTCTTAACTTACAACCACAATCAACTGCTCTTTCATTCCCTTCTAGTAGATATTTCCTCGCTTTTCTGTATTTCAAGATGAGATGGCATGCTAGGTATACAAAAGTTTTAATTCTTTATGATTAATTTTTCCCTAATTATTCATTTTGCTGCCAAAAATTAAAAGTACTGCAGACCTTATAAATATGCTTATATTTAATATCCCTCATATGTTCTTTATATCTTGTCTCTTATCTGTTTAATCTGTTTTGCACGTATGCTTCGTCACACCTATTCCAACAAATTACTCTACACTGATATATGAACTTAATGTTTTTTTTTTTCTTTTTTCTTCCTCTTTGCCCCTTAGTGATTCTCATGAATTTATTTACTGGAGCAGCATTATAAAGATATCTCTGAAAAATTTCTAAACTTAATTTATAGCACATGGATGCTAAGTGAAATTCTAGAATCAACAACTGATCATAACTGAGAAAGCAGGTAAACCACATCTAAAAGATTTCCTTAAATTACCTAAGTTAGTGAAGTTGATTCAATTATAATGATCCAATTCACTGTTTTTCCATCAAATAATAAATAACTGTACAATAAAGTGATGAACATGACTTCATAAATAGGACAATTTGACTCTGATAGCTTCCTCAGGAGATGAGTTTATGTTGTGCACATTTACGTATGATAAAGAAAAAACACAAGTTACAGCCTTTTGAAAAAATTTACTTAGTAAAATATGTTTGGATTTGAAATATTTCAGAAACAAACTTATTTACGTATCTTGGAAACACATTAACATATACCAATGAAACAGACATTTTACAGAAAGCTTGTAAATAAACCAGAACTATTGGGAAAAATCAATTACATTTTAAGCCTTCCTTAATAGAATGATTTCAATTAGAACTTGTAATTGATCACAAATAGCATTAACAGAACAAATGGATAAATTAACTACATCATATCACCCAAACTGAAAGATGTTTGCATTCAAAGAAAACAGACTGAAAATGCAACTGTGAGATCTTAACAGGTCATAATGCTTCATAATTGAAGAAGAATGTATGAATAGTGAAGTCCATAACTGTATCTAGATTTAAAACAAAAACCAAGTAAGTGGAGTTAAAAAACTTGTGAATATCTTTATTCCGTTATCACTGAAATGTATTTTTAGAAACGTTCAATCTGATAATTCTAATTAGGCCTAAGTACACAGTTGTCAGTAAATAAAAGAATTATTTGAAAGATCTCACATTAAACACCAAAAATTAATTTAGAGAGTATGTTTGACTTTTCATTCTTTATGTTCTAAGACCATAAGTGTTCATGACAAAGTGTTCAAACTGCTCAGTGTCATGCTTATAAGATGCAAGTCTTTGTGATAACAAGCATGAAAGATAACCAACAAAATTTATGTACTAACTATGGAAAGCTTTTTCAGTCAATTTCATAACACAACCCTACTAAGCAAACCTCAAGAACTAGTTATGCTAACAGTGAACTGAAACTTCTATCGGCAAAAGTCTAAAAATAAATGAAAATTAACAGTATGGTTAATCTGTACGGTGTTGAGAATATGTAGATCAGTACATAGTAAGGACCTTTCTGAAACATGAAGTGTTTTAGAGTATTCATTTAGGAATCTATTAATTTATATATGGAAGAAGCTAGGAACTGGCCCGCCTTGGTAGCGTAGATGGTAGCATGTCTGCCTTACGTTTAAGAGGTTCCGAGTTCGAATCTTGGTCAGGGTGAGTTACCTGGATAAGGTTTCTTCCGAGGTTTTCCCTTATCCTTCAAGATGAATGTCGGGTAACTAAGCTCCATGGACCCTGGACTCATTTGAGCATCATTTCACCCAAATCATTCACCATCCGATATGACTTAACGTTGGAGGACGTAAATTCAAAAAAACTAGGAACAGTGATGTGTTAAGACGAAATTTAACTGTATTGGAACACCACAGTGAAGCGAAATAATTATAAAATTATAGATGAGTCGTATTTATTACACATTGGCTTCACTTATGTACCTATGTTGAGGACATGTTTCGCAAACCATCATTCGCATCATCAGCTCTAATGCGACCAAAGCTTGATCCAGTGGTGTGGGTAGTTCTGGAGTTGCTGCTGCCATCTGTTGATTTTGTGATGAATTTAAATGCGGGGTTGTCTTCTGGCGGGATTTCAAAGTTCATTAGTTGGTTTTTATGTTTTTCTATGCATATTCTCTCCCATAGGACGAGTTCACTATGTTTTTGTACGCATTTTAGTAATTTGGTGCTATCTTAAATTTCATTATTTTCAGATCAGAAATGAGCTGCTATTGCGGACTTATCAATATTTTTGTATCTTATTGCCTAAAATGTTCTTTCTTTCTAGTGCCTATGTTTCTTTTTGTCCTCCCTATGTAAATTTTGTCACAGTCTTTACACTTAATCTTGCAAATGCCTGACGTTTCTTCTGGTTTTATCTTATCAGTATTATTACTGTTAAGTAGATTTTTAATGTTGTAATTGTTTTTTGTTGCCAATGTTATATTGTATTTCTTGAATATTTATAATATTTCTAATCTAATTATCTGCATGTGTTGCTTTTCTATGAATACCAAATTCCAGTTTTTCATTGCTTTTTTGTTATTTTAAGGACCAAAAAAGGTAGAGTACTGTTCTCTTCAGTTTCTACTGTGAATTTTTATGCATAAAAAACTCTTTAGACCTGGTAGAAAAAATTCAAAACCTTTAACTAAATCCTCAAGACACTTTAGTATCCTTTGATGTCCGCTCCCTCTTCCCTAGCATCCCAATAGACAAACTTTTGATTCAACATCAGAAATGGCTAACTTCTATTAACCTAGATGCCAATACAATAGAAGAATATCTGGCAATGACTGAAATATGTATACAGCAAAATTATTTTGTTTTCGATGGGAAATATTACAAACAAATTTCAGGGCTGGCTATGGGGAGCCCACTATCACCATTTTTGGCCAATTTATACATGGGCTTTTTCGAAACACATAACTAAAGCCTTCCCTCATATTTTTAAAACATGGTATAGATATGTAGATCACATCTTTGCAATAGTGCACTACAAACAAACAGATGATGCTTTGAAACTACTTAACCTTCAAGAACCCAGCATACAATTCACAGTAGAAACTGAAGAGGACAGTACTCTACCGTTTTTTGGATCTTAAAATCACAAAAAATAATGAAAAACTGGATTTTGGTATTCATAGAAAAGCAACATACACAGATAATTACATCAAAGCAAATAGTTTCAACCCAATTCCACACAAACATGCCACCATCAAGTCTCACACACAGATTAGTAAATCTATCCCTCAGTCAGCAAGAATATCAAAACGAATACCATCAAATCTTAAAAACTGCAATTAAAAATGGATATGGAAAAAACCTTGTAGATAAAAAACTGAAATCATTCAAACTTCAAAAAAGATTAAAACATATAACAGCTCTTTCACCAATAAAACAAGAAATTAGATTTGCTAAATTTACTTACCACCCCTAGGCCACAAAAAAGTTCCAAAAAATATTCAAGAAATACAATATAACATTGGCACCAAAAAACAATTACAACATTAAAAACCTACTTAACAGTAATAATACTGATAAGATAAAACCAGAAGTAAAGTCAGGCATTTACAAGATTAAGTGTAAAGACTGTGACAAAATTTACATAGGGAGGACAAAAAGAAACATAGGCACTAGAAAGAAAGAACGCTTCAGGCACTTAAGATACAAAAATATTGATAAGTTCGCAATAGCAGCTCATTTCTGGTCTGAAAATCATGAAATTGAAGATAGCACCGAATTACTAAAATACGTACAAAAACATAGTGAACTCGTCATCTGCGAGAAAATATACATAGAAAAACATAAAAACCAACTAATGAACTTTGAAATCCCGCCAGAAGACAACCCCACATTTAAATTCATCACAAAATCAACAGATGGCAGCAGCAACTCCAGAACTACCCACACCACTGGAACAAGCTTTAGTCGCATTAGAGCCGATGATGCGAACGATGGTTCGCGAAACATGTCCTCAATATAGGTACGTAAGTGAAGCCGATGTGTAATAAATATGACTCATCCATAATTTAATAAGTGTTAAGATGAATTTACTTAAGATGACTCAGTACTAGTAACACTGTCATCACTTTTCAAAATCTTTGTTAACATGAAAAAACTATTTGTAGTCAGTTTATTGACACTTCGTCACTTACATTTTTATATTATCGAGGAACTAGTTTTGGAAGCTGTCGCTTCCATCCTCAACCTCTCTCCAACTAGCATCTATTGTCGTCTGCTCTCTTCTCTCTGGCAGTGGAACTATGAACTTCTTTGTCACATTATCTACTGGTAGGATATCAAAGTTCATTACTTGGTCCTTATTTTTCCATATAAATATGTTCTCCCACGTTGGTTTATTTTGGTTTATCACTCCTTTTAGTAATTTTGAATTTCGATCGTCATGATTTTCATTCCAAAAATGAAATGCTACTGCTAATTTATCTTATTTCATTTTGATGTTTCTAAATTCTCTGACTCTGGTTTTTAGATTTCTTTTAGTTTGATTTATGTAGCATTTTTAACAATTCTTACAACTTATTTGGTATATTCTGGATATGTTAATTGATGGGATTTCATCTTTTGTTTTTGAATTCAGCAATTTTAAAACTGAGTATCTATTAGTAGGTGCCAAGATTATATTTTGTTGCTTAAAGATATTTTTGAATAAATAAGATGGTGGTGAATCTAAATTCATTAACTGTCGTTTGTGTTTCAAAATGAAGATCTTTTTCCATGTGTCCAATTCTGCTTCATGACTAGTTGGTTTGAGTAGTGTAATGTTTGAAGTACACTTACACTAATCAAACCAAAAGGTCATGCAGCAGAATTGGACACCTGAGAAAAGATCATTTTGGGACACAAACGACAGCCACATGAGTTGCCATTATAGACAACCACCACGACAGAAACAACAACACAGGTCATTCAGACACGTACTGAAGATGGAAACATTACCAAAACATATTAACAGAGATTAAAAAAGTGATGTTAGTGTTACTGGTATCGACTCATCTTAAGTAAATACATCTATAAACAATTTTTCATAATTATTTTACATTTCAATGAAACTGTTTCCCCTATTATATGCCCAAGCTTTAAGTTAAATTTATGTCACAAGCTAGTCATTTTATTGGTTGTAAAATGTAATTATACTTAAGGTCTTATGATAGAAATAACTAGCTATTTGATGCTCGTTTTCTTGGTGAAGAAATCAGAGCAGCCTTTGCCTACACATAAAGATCATTTCTACCCATCAAAGGAGAACAAAAAGGAACATTTATTCAACTATAAAATAAATGCTAGCTTACTGCAAAAGAGTTTTTAAGGTGCGAATGTGGAAAAAACTTAAAAATAGAAAGGGAAAGTGGTAAACCCAAACCATACGTGAAAATACTTAAATCTCTGAATAAAAAGGATGTTACAATTACTTTCTTGGAAGTGTTGAAAACAGTGTTGTTATGATAAATTAACTTTAAAGAGAGTCGATTAAAGACACTAGACAACACTTACTTTTAAATTTTTCCGGAACTAGTTTCAGAGGCTTTGCCTCTATCATCGGCCGGCTCTCGACTGGTTCTCATTGGTGTAGCTGACGATACCTTGTCACAGGTCTCCTCTGGTGGCGGCTCAAGGAACTTGCTGAACAAATCCTTTTGGGGGATGTCGAAATTGAATACTTTGTTCCTATTTTTTGAAATGAAGATTTGTTCCCAAGAACTATCCACATGGGAACAAATCTTCATTTCAAAAAATAGGAACAAAGTATTCAATTTCGACATCCCCCAAAAGGATTTGTTCAGCAAGTTCCTTGAGCCGCCACCAGAGGAGACCTGTGACAAGGTATCGTCAGCTACACCAATGAGAACCAGTCGAGAGCCGGCCGATGATAGAGGCAAAGCCTCTGAAACTAGTTCCGGAAAAATTTAAAAGTAAGTGTTGTCTAGTGTCTTTAATCGACTCTCTTTAAAGTTAAAAAGGATGTTGTTTATACAAAAGCAGACAAAGGAAATAAGACGGTCATCATGGACAAACAGGACTACATCTCTAGAATGACAGATTTATTGGCAAGTGATGAATTCCAGGAAATAAAGTCTGACCCTTTAAATATGTGTGTAAAACAGTTAAATGAAACAATGAAGGATAAAACAATCATACCAAAAGAAATTAAACAAAGTTTAAAACCAGACAACCCTACAGTAGCTAACATATATGGATTACCCAAAATTCATAAAACAGGAAATAAGATGCGCCCAATCATTAACAACATAAACACACCCTGCTACAAGCTATCCAAATGGTTAAACAAAAAATTTAAGGAGATACCAAAATTCAAAAGCCACAGTATTAAAAATTCAACAGAACTAAAAATCTACAATTTTCTCCCACAGACCGAATGGTATCTTTTGATATAATCTCCTTGTTCCCAAGTGTTCCGAGAGACAAACTTATAGA
Organism: Mantis religiosa; assembly: GCA_030765055.1. NCBI lineage: Eukaryota > Metazoa > Arthropoda > Insecta > Mantodea > Mantidae > Mantis > Mantis religiosa. The sequence goes on from CM060954.1 coordinate 41,384,095, forward strand.
TTACATGCAAACATGGCTTCAGTCCCTACAAATAGACCAAAACATCATAGAGGAATACCTTCAATTAACCAATATTTGCATTGAACAGTCCTTTTTTACATTCAATAAAAAAATTTTCAAACAAAAATCAGGACTATCTATGGGCAACCCATTGTCCCCATTTTTGGCAGACCTCTTCATGAGCTTTTTGGAAACGTACATCACAAAGGCATTCCCACTAATTTTTAAGCATTGGTACAGATATGTGGATGACATTTGGGCAATAATAAATGAGAAACAAGTGGATGATGCATTAAAACTACTTAATTTACAAAATCCTGCAATAAAATTCTCCATAGAAAAAGAGATAAACAATGAAATCCCTTTCTTAGATTTGAAACTTACCAGAAAACATAATAAACTTGAATTTGGCATACACAGAAAGGAAACACACACAGAAAATTTCATAAAATCAGATGGATATAACCCAAGACAACACAAGCATGCTGTTATCAACAGTTTAACTTACAGGCTGGTTAATGTACCTTTAAACAAGATAGAATATAACAGAGTACAATAACATCATTCACATTGCAGAATACAATGGATACAGTGCTGAATTGGTCAACAAGAAAATAGATAAATTCAAAAGACAACTAAGATGCAAACAAGTAACTACTCTCTCCCCAATTAGCAATGAAACCTCATACAGAAAATTTACGTATCATCCCAGAGCTACACACCTTTTCCAGAAAGTCTTCAAAGAACACAATATTACTTTGGCCCCACAGAACAAATTTAGTGTACAACACCTTTTGAAATCACATAATACAAAGGAGATACCCACAGGCAGAAAATCAGGAGTGTACCGGATAAATTGCAAGGACTGTGACAAATTCTACATTGGAAAAACAAAAAGGAACGTGAACATTAGGCTTAAACAGCACTTTAGGAACATAAGGAATAAAGAAAGATAAATCGGCGGTAGCGTACCATTTTTGGAAGGAAAATCATGACATAGAACGTGAAATTCACTTACTAAAAAGTGTCCAAGGTCCAGCTGCATTAACCACGTGGGAAAAATTCTTTATAAAGAAATATGAAAGTAAACTGTTTAATTTCGATACTACCTTTGAAGACAACCCCAATTTCAAGTTCATCAAGATACCGACAGAGACGCACCTATCACCTCCGAGGAGTTCACTGAACCGGCATCCATTAGTCGACAACAGCTGATGATGTTAGGAAGATCCTAACGAAACGCGTTCTAGGTAAATACTAGCAATAAATGGAGCATTGAGTATTAGTTCGACTCAAAATTGTATTATCCTTAACTTGCCTGTTTTAACCATTTAATTGTTTTAGTGAATTAAAAAATAAGACACAAGTATAACTAATATTGTAAATTTTGGACTTCAATAAGTATGAATATCAATGCTAGAAATAAATTACGGCCTATAAGATTTCATTTCAAGGAAATGCCTATATATCTTTGTACTATTATTGTAATGAAATTCTTCTTTGAAGATTGAGGTAGAAGAGTAGGGCAATGAATAACTATGATAAATCCTGTAGAGGCCACGTAGATTTGGCTAGATAATGGCCACATACTATTACAGATAAAAAAACAAAAGGAATATTTGCTGAAGGAAGGGCTTCAATCTGATGGTTTCTCACCGATCTTTTTTTTCCTTTTTTTTTTTCCTTCTTTTTTTCTTCATTTCAGAATCCATAAAATTCAGTAATTATCATTCTCCCCTTGTCATGCAATTTAGTATCATCAGTGTTGAAGCAGCTTTACGTGTTTGTAAATAGCTTTGCAGTGACTTAATGACAGCAGATTTGGTACACTGAAAAATTTGTTATGGCAACTTTGACTTGTGCCTTCTGCAGGTATTGAAAGTCTTATTAAGTGTAGTAGAACTTACTGCCTATTTGTGTGAGGATAAATTGGGAAATAAAGTGTCATACTCTTTATCCAACTGTCCTTTACTCACACAACCTTTGAGATAGAGATACCTCCCTGAAATACCTATTCTTTTGCCACTTGCAGGGCAAAAAGCTCATACAGGCCAAGGACCATCAGACAGCTCTACATGTAATCCATATGCATGCACCCTAGGTAATTCTTGTTCAAAGCACTACTCTCAATTCTACACCATAATGCATCAACCACTTTGTGATGCAGAGTCAGTATTTTGTCTTTTCATCAAATTTTGGTTAGGCTAAGTTGTCCCCACAGATGTTTTATCAAATGCTGGACTTCGGCATTGAAGCGATTAGTGCTCTTGCTCTTCAATATTTTTCTGTAGTAGATCCAACAGGTAGAACTTTACAGGTTTGTAGATCTTCGGTCATTTCTTCTTTGTTGCATAGAGGACAATTTGGATTTGTGTAAATTCCTATTTTGTGTATAAGTGTTTGGCCAAATAATCATGTTCCGTAAGTAATCTAAATTTTGCTACTGCAGTTTTTCCAGGAATTTCTAGAGTAATTTCTGTTTTTTTAATTAGAATGTTCCATTTTTTACCTTTTGCTTTGTTACATAGTATTTGAGTTTGCCTGATTTTGTATTTGTTTTTAATTAGTCCTTTTATAGATATAAAAAGTAAGCTTTTATTTGTATTATGAACTAAATTTGAAGCTTTTTTGGCAACAAAATCAGAAGTTTTATTTCCAACAATCCCAGAATGTGCAGGTATCCACTGTAATTGAATTCTTTTCTGAAGTTTTTGGAGACTTATTTGGGATTCTTTTTGGTTCACAAGTGCAATTTAAATCCAATTAGAAAATTGAAGGTGATGCATACAATGCTTGTGAGGGAGGGCGATTAAAGCATCTGAACTATGTATGCACACAAATGCATAAGAACATCAAGTTCTGAAATATGGAAGAGAGTTGAGAGTTGATACAGGAACATTTTAATAAATTTGGTGCACTTTTACTTTCCTTCATCATTGGCTTATGTTAAATCAGGTTTAGGAACTAAATTATCAACAAATTATGAAAGCTGAAATAAAGCTTATGTTTAGCTATTATTAAGGGGGAATAGCCAGTGCTTTGGAAAACATTTGAGAATATTGTATATTATAACACAATGGATTCTGGATGTGTCTCTTGTTGTTACAGAAACATTTTAACAACACTACAGAATTGTAATACATTATAATGTATTGTACCTGTAATATTTACTTTCCAATATATTAGAAATGAAATTGAGATTTGACAATTTGATTTAACACTTTTCATTTAATTGAACATCTCATTTATCTCATTCCTTTTTATATATATATCATTGCATATAAGCCTAGCAAACTTCTGAGGTTCCCTAATATAGTGTATGTAGAAAAATAGGCAAACTGTATTGTAATGCTTTAGTTAATTGATGGAAATTAATCATTTCTTCACACTAGCCGTATATAGGCTAAGGTTTTAGATAGAGTCAACATGAAAAATTCAATACCATGACCGGGATTTGAACCACAGATCTCCTGGTTTCCGTCCAGTTGCTCTAACCCCTTGAGCTACTGGACGGAAACCAGATCAGTCGTCCAAATACCACTCATGGCATTGAATTTTTCATGCTGACTATGTATTGTAATGTATTTGGAAACCTTGTGATAAAAGAGCCTTTAAGGCACTTTCTGTTGAAACTGTAAAAAATGATAACCAGACACGATATTGTTGAGGTATTAAAAAAAAAAAAAAAAAAAAAAAAAAACGTATATTGGTAACATTTTCATTGAAATTTTCTCTTGCAATGTAGCACACCTACATTAGAATCACAAATGAATGGAGCAAACTGGCTGAAATGTTATCTGGAAGTTTTCTTTGGTACTTAGGATATTACATAGCCTTAACGCTGTAAATCTCCAAATTCACTTTTAATTAACTTTTTCTTGCTTATAAATAAAAAAAAATGCTTTAGAACTGTAGCAATTATGGAAACATACTTTCTAACCTTAAATTTAATGACTACACCAAATACAATTGGTTCTTACATTTATATAAATTTATGTCCTTAATGTATTGTACCATTCAGCCAATCGATGCTTGAATTTTAAATTATTTATCACTGTTAAGAAAAAAATTTTAAGTGTGGTATTTCACTATATTTACCATCCAACTTTTTTTTTTTTTTTAAATTTCAGAGAATTGATATAAATAATTATGAACTCTAAATTCCTACAGTTTCTGAATTTTAAACTTCATTTGCTCTATTACAAAGACCTAGAAGATTTCTGTGCTTCCCATTTCGAAAACCAACACCAGAGCAATCGCACCTGAATAGTGCTTTGGAATTAGCAACCTGCCAAACATCTATTTGTTAATATTAAATAAGTGGAGCAAATGAAGTGCTTTAACTCAATTTTAAATTTAGAATCTTAACTCTGTTGTATAAAGGCTTCCATATAATTTATTTTATACTTAAAGTTTGTTCAAAATGTTTATATTTTTTTGTACTTGTGTAAAAAGCAGGCACTGAAACATTTTTAACTTCCAACAACAATTTTATGACCATTTGACTAAAACCAAGTCCTTAAGACAATTGATAAAACTAACTGTAGTCAGTGCCTGATAATGTTTTATAAAGAAACAGATTGAAGCATTAGCCTACTTAAAGCTCTGCATTACATATCTAGCACATACCTGCATAGCTGAAGGATTGCTTTTTAAATTGCAGATATAATTGATACTAAAAGAGCTAATTGCATTATGAATAGAAGACAGAATCTATAAGGTTAATACTTCACAGAAAGAAAGACAGAATGGAAGTGAATGCTGAAATAAAGCTGATGAAAAACAGATAAAAATACAAACTTCTCTATTTCTCACAATGCCAGTTACATTTCATTGGATACATACACACATATGTAAGTATAAATACATAAAATTACATTATCAGTCTATAATGGCATTAGCCATTTTTGTGTTACATTTAGGCAAGTATACCCCTCTCTGCTAGAAGAATAACAGTGGACATGCTACTTTCAAACACAGTAATACTGTACATTTCTGTTACATTACTAATGAATGCTGTAGAGATAAAATATATATATTATGTACTTATTTTTCTCCCTGAGTTTGAAACACTATTTGACTAGTTGGAAATTATGAGAATTAACATACAATTATTGGACCCTTAATTTGTATCTATTTCATTATATTTTTTTGGCATTTTGACTAATTTGAGGAAAGAATAATGGACTCAATTCTCATCACAAGGAAGAGAAAAGATTAGAGAATAACATTTGCAATAAAGCAAATTACACAGGATACTTCATTATGCCATCATCATGTGAAAGCTCATCTGCACTGATGAGGTTGATGACTGGCAACTCACCTAATTCTGGAGGAACAACCAGGGCTTGGGATTTAGAATTTTCTGTTATTTCTTCCTCAGTTTCCTCCAGGACATCTTCACAAGCTTCTTCATTAAGAGTCTGCAAGGCTCCGCATATCATTTGCTCCTCCAATGTCACCTATAACATATTAACAACTCTCTTAAACTGTGTAGGAGACAAGCTTTAATTTTTTATACTGTGTGTTTATTTTTTAATATGCATTTCTTTGTTTATTCTACTGCATTTTATTACTCTGAATTATATTAAGTTAGTCTTAAGTACCAACATAGTAGCATAAGCCTAAAAGTTTACGTCATGGTTGCCATTTTCTCAGCACTTAATACACTCAGTGACTTTGCACAGAATCTTACTTTTATTATAACTTTTAATTTGTGAATATTTATTTTATACTATTTTAGTACCTACAAACAGATTGCTTGTCATATCCACATGATGCATCTGACAACAGTGGGAAAACCTAACATTGTTTTTTCCATAGAGTTTTTGTAAATTTTATTTGCCATATAGATTAGATTTCCTTTATTTTGACATTTTTGAGGAAAATGTTTCAAATGTTCAACCTATCTAATCTCTTCTCAGTAAGCATCACTGCTTTATCCTTCAGTTCTTGTCAAGAACAACTTGTATTCCTAAACTTATTTACAAATTTCTGGACAACTTCCCTATTTGTACACCTAGGAATAGTTATAAATTGTCTTCTAACAATCCTGCAAAATGATATCATATGAATAATACAAGAACATCTGTGCTGTAATGTGTATTTATGGAATTATTACGACACAAACTCATAACACTTGTAATACATAAGTACCAAACTCATTTCCAAACTACACAAACCTTTCATTGAGATGGAAGGATGAACAAAAGCAAACCAAGGAGGCAAGGTGCATGAATTATTAGTTTGAAAATCACTTTATTGTGGTGTGCTAGTCTAACCAACCTTCTGCCATGGCACAACTACAGGCCAACTCATAAATGAGAAGCATGCTTTAAGGCTACAGATTCAGATGTAAAACAGTTGGAAGCAATTTAAAATGTGATAACAGAAGTCAAGTTCATGAATGGACAGATGTATAAAAATAATAGATTTGTTACTACAAAAATATAATTATTTGTAACAGAAACTTCACTTATCTTTAAAGAAAACGATGTAAATTTTCTTATTAATTGAGATCAAAATTTCATGAATATTCATTCACATCTTCAATCGAAAACAATCTCAATAAGAAAATTTACATCATTTTTCTGTTACAAATAATTATATTTGTGTAGTAATTGCTGCTTCACCAGCTTCATTTTTTACGTAATTATAGATTCGTTATCCTGGGAGTTTACATAGAAGGGCCACTATAAGGAGAGAATTATTCAAACAAAATGGGATTAGTATCTATCAAAAGACTTCATTGAAAGTTTCCTTATATAGGTGAGAAATAGTTAAAAGAATAAAATACCTACATAAATCCTTATCAAAACGGATGTGTAAAGGCATTACACAGAATAATTCATCCAGGGAAAAAAGATGATTAAGCAGCCATGTGGATGCTAAGAGAGAATAATGGCAAGAGTTTTTGAAAAGAAGCAAGATCATGTTGATCAGGAATCTGAAAGTTGATGGGTAATAAGGAAAAATTTCAGTAACCTTTATTTTTTTAGACACAAATTTAGAGGAAAACAAAAGAGACTTGTATCAATAAGTATAGGTGTATATGTGAAAGAATTAAGCACTGATTTTAAATGAGATTTGTGGAGGTTTAGGAAGAAAAGTAATAGACTATGCTGTATTTGAATGTTATGTAACAATTAAGGTGAGTTTAATACAAGTGAAATAAATTAAAGCAATTTCTTTGTAAACTTGAAGTGGAAAACCATCAACTGGGAAAAACTGACGCCAACGTGAAGCTGAATCATTGGTCAGAGTAGCTTTTTATTCAAAATTAGTTGGTATTATTAATTATGTATTACATGAAAGGGTAGAGCCAGACTGAAAAATTCAATGCCATAGCCGGGATTTGAACCATGGATCTTCTGGTCTCCATCCAGTCGCTCTAAACCATTGAGCTACTATGGCCAACGTGCCAACATGACATTAAATTCTCCAACTGACTCGTGTTTTTCTCGGTAAACCACTAGGAGTTCTCATAAACATATGAGACAGCTACCTTAATGGCGACTTACTATGCTGTAAGTACTTGAAGGCCCAGCTTTATAGTTTGAACCACTATTAGGTACATTTAATGGAAATTAATTGTTCTTTCACACTAGCCATGTGTAGGACGCACTATGAAAGGGTTAAGCCAGACTGAAAAATTCAATGCCATAGCCAGGATTTGAACCACGGATCTTCTGGTCTCCGTCCAGCTGATCTAAACCATTGAGCTAACACAAGTCAGTTGGAGAATTTAATGTCATGTTGGCACATTGGCCATAGTAGCTCAATGGTTTAGAGCGGCTGGACGGAGACCAGAAGATCCGTGGTTCAAATCCCAGCTATGGCATTGAATTTTTCAGTCTGGCTTAACCCTTTCATACTGCGTCCTACACATGGCTAGTGTGAAAGAACAATTAATTTATATACATATTACATGTTTTGAATTAAAATATGTAAACTAAATTAAAATATTGTCATATTGCTCAGTTAATGAAATATTAAAAAAATGGTTTTTACAACACATAATGTATGCTTCTGTATGCAGCAGTAGGACTTAAGTATTCAAAAAATTAAGCACCTACTAAGTTAACAACATGACTTCTTTCCCTCTGTATCTAACAAGCTACATAATGCAAGTGCCTGAAATGGAAGCACAATACTAAAAACAACTGTTGAAAGCCTGTAAAGGACATATCAATGTATTAGATATGCTTTGATAACACCAAGTATCAAGAATCAATTGTCAATAGTACTGAAATCCCATTCCTAAGCTCTAGGTTTATGTTCTGCAGTTTATATAACCACTACTGCCCATATATCAACATAAAAGATAAAGAACACACCAATTTTTTTTACATAAGCAGTAGGTTACCAGTCCACACTTGTATGTAGTATTAGCGGCATTAACACAAATATATTTGAATATTTTTGAAAAGTATTCTTAACTAAGAGAAAAGAGCAATACAATAACATGCATAAATGATAACTATATGACAATTAAAAACATACAAAATCTACATTGCTTTTACAGCTGCTACACTACGTACAATAAATACTAAGCTAAAATTTATCAGAAAGTTCTAGGAAAACATTTAGCTTCTTTTTTCCTTTCTCTTTCTTCTTTCTTGGGCCACAGGTAGGGCAGTGTACCTGAGAAGCATTTCAATGAACACATCTGCTTGATGCTGCAGTTCATGCACCTTACGAGCTCTCAAAGTATAAAAGCATTTTAAGCTTGCTTCTCTTGTATCACAGGAATCAACAAGTGGTGAAAGAACCAGTAGTTTCATAGCATTTATATATAATTAAGATCTGTTTAAAAAGTAACACCAATATCTACAGCAATGCATTTACAGGTGCTTCCTTAGAAAATATATATTACAATTTCCATATACCAGGTGAGTCAGCAAGGTAGGCCACCCATCACATGTGAGTCTTAGTTCAGTTTTGCACTTACTAAACTGTATTGCTTGAGGTTCTTAGAAAGAAGAAAGTGCAAAATTCAGAGGAATAGCAGTTTAAGGGACAAAACGTACTACTTGCTAAAGTACACCTAAAAACATACAACTCCTTCATTGAGAGTGAATTCCGGTTACCAGGTGATTTTACAAACCTTTTATTGGAGTATACATGGCAAAGTAATTCAGTAAATGCCTCAGAATAAATGGACCTATCATATGAGTACATTAACGTCAGCTAGAAATAAAATGGCAGATTCTTACACTTAGAGCAGGAGTTGTCTGCCAAAAATTAAGAAAAAAAATTAGAGACACGCCTCATACATCATGGACAAGTACAGTCAAAACGGACATATTATTAAACAACGGTTTATTCACATTTTTGCTTCAACTACATCTCGTGCAACTCAGTTAACATGCATAAGAGCTTTTGCCATTTATGTAATAATAGTAAAACACCCAGCAAATTATTAAAAGTGCCTTAAAAAGCTAAATCAAGCACGAGAACTCCTGAGGTGGCAAAGGTATAGCGCCAGGCAATACAAGTCATACTACTAAACCCAGAACGTGCTTTCTGGTAAGTCTCGAAATAGCTCAATGGGATTATGACCTCAGCTGTGCCCTAACCCCCAATGACATAGGTTCGAGTCTCAGCACTGTAATTACTTTTTATGTTCATCAGAACCTAGAAACCAAATTCACAATAATTCATTTATAAAGTTCCTGAGGGCGTGCATCACCCAAGAAGGTCATCAGTTTGAGCACTTGCTTTGTTAGAGGAGTCGTGTTCCAAGAACAGAAAAAGTATCATTTCAGTGCCACAGAAAATACCAATTTGAAACATGTTTAATAGCATAATAATTCTATGTCTGCAAAATTGGTTTAACTTACACATTAAACTCTGATACTGTAGTACACAAATAAAAATATTTAGTAAATATTCTCCACTTATCTTAAGAAGCCGATGACAATACTTCTATTATGTTTTTGCAAAATTAATTTCATGAGCATCTGCCCACATCTTCAGTCAACACACTTCGTTATCAAGGATACCTTGAAATTAATTTATTATTAAATTAATTAATAAATTGTGAAATTAATTTTGCAAAAACATAATAGAAGTATTGTCATCGGCTTCTTAAGATAAGTGGAGAATATTTACTAAATATTTTTATTTGTGTAGTGTTTGTTACTCCACTGTAAATAGCTTCATTTTCTGTGTAATCTGATACTGTAATTTCCTTTTTCTGTGTTCCAATGTGTATAAATGATCCTTATTTCAATTGTGCCTGCCTTTAGGTGTCTAAACAACTACCTACTTGTAGTTCATCAATAAAGAAACATCAAACAATACCATAAAATATGAATAAAACAAATATAAAAATAATAATTTTCAGAATACTTATAAATTGTATTACATGATTAAAAAAATTAGTATACCTATGCAGGGAATTTGAACCACCTTCACAGTCAACAGATGAATTAGCAGTTTTGCGCTCGTTCTAACTGAGCTATCTAGTAATGTGTGAGGCAAGCATCCTGTTTAACATGTATTCACTGGTTCCAGTGAACATTTGCAGATGTGCAAACGTCAGCTAACTAATTATGAATATACTACAGGTGATGTGATAACATTTATATTAGTACTAATTTCATTGAATGTTTAACATCCAATTTAAATACACGGATAGAACCTAGTAATGGAGTCGATGTTTTCATGTTGGAATATAAAATGCGGATTGCATAAAACTCGAGAATAAGGGGCAGCTGACTCACCTGGTATAAAAAGTATTCTATTTTAACCATATGGATGTATTATTTTACCAAAATATTGTAAATGTACCGTTTCAGCTTTGGCACAAAAATTATTTTTTACTCCCAGGAACTTATTTTATTAGAATATTTCAGGCATTTTGCTTTGCATAGCATTTTGCAGACACACTGGCACATTTTGGTGTATTTCTGATTTGAAGTTATATGAACTGGTTCATTTACCTTTTATAGGCAGTAATGAGT